>PVKM010047994.1:0-11304 GCA_004027735.1 Carollia perspicillata
ATACACGTCCTTTCAAAAGGCCCACAATATGATTAGGTGGTTTTTCTGTGCTGATGAAATTGGGGCATTGAAAGGATTTATTGTGGCACATTTGTGAGTTCAGTAATTTGCCATGAGTTGTTCCATATTTCTCTTCAGAATCTTAATTTTATTTGTTTCGGGAGAGAATGAGAATTTTTATCACACTGGCCCAAGGAATATTGTGTTTAATTTCCCTGAAGGGCAAAGTATCCGTGCCATACCAGTCACTGAAGGACAGAATGGTCGGAAGACGGAGTGGCTGCTTGACCATGGCTTTGATCGAGATCAGTGTGGGGGCACTGTGGGTGGACCAGATGCCAGAATTCTCCAGGCACTCATGGCTTCCTTCACGAAAACAGTGTCGGCTAGAAAACTGAGCTACGTAAAAGCTAAGTTCCTTGACATTTTCATGGGAGTCAAGTAGTTTCTTAGCAATCCTTAGAGCCACCCCTGACTTACTTTTTGATAGTTTTTTTCTGAAGTTGGTGATATTACTGTTTCAAGGTACACAAAATCTATTGTGTGAGGATTGAGTGTGTCCACACACACACTCGAAAGATAGTGAGGGTTTCTGATTCCTTGGGCCATGTGTGAGACTGTGGTGTTCCATCTCTTCTGGCAATTCTGGGGTTTCCACACTACCTTGACGTGTATTTTGGAGTAGAATATTCTAAGGGGAGAATATTCTGGAGAATAATAGCTTTCTCAAAGGCTACAAGAACTTATAGCCTTTGAGTCAAAGAACTTATAATAGAAGCTACAAGGGACATGGTTTGGCAATTGTTATACGAGATATATTATACTGTTTGAAAATGGATCTTTATCTGCCTCAGCTGAGGTTGAGAAATTTGTAAACATGAATCTTTTCTGAACCTTCACAAATGTGTCACACTCCTCTGCTGGACCTGTGATGTTTGTGAAGGGTCTGGTCTACGGGAAACAGCCAGTCCTGGAGGCCGGACAGGCTTCCTGTCCTCCCCAGCTGGCGGGGAAGTCCGCTGGGCTCTGCATAGCGGCTAACGCTCTGCACACCCCAGCCCGACTCACGGGCCCCCTTTACGCTGAGTCCAGAACGTCGAGAACACAGACTCATGAAGGACACGGCTCCACCTCGAGTCATCTTTGTCCATGGTACCTTTTACTGAAATCGTGCGTCACACACAGGTAGATTCTTGCCGTTATAACTGGGGACACGAAACATGCGTCACGGCAGACGAGAGTGCATGCCAGTCAGTGACTACGTAACGGGGCATTTTCAGGATGACTGGGTAAACAGGACACCCTGAGAAGCCTCTCGCAGACAGCCTCTCGAGGACAGGAAACCTTCGGCTTATGCCGCGGTGTTTACGAACGAACTCTTTTCTTCTCTGATCGCTTGGCGGCAAACTGTGAAAATGCAGCTCCTTGACTGCTGTCATCCACTGTTTATGACAAGGAAATGGCTTGCAAATGTTGAAAGACATTTGCTGAGCTGAGCAGAAACATAAGCTTCCTGCACCCTTACAGGGATCTACAACCACGGCCCTTTCTGTTTGCCGACACGTCTGGCTGTTTGTCGTTCGGTTTGGTTTGTTTGGTTTGTGGGCTCTTCTCTGAGCTGCAGAGTTTTAGGTGTGGTTAGTCCGGAGCATTAGTTGCAACAATAGAGCATTGTTTTCCTCAAGGCCAGTCTTGTTCTGAAGTTAATTCCACGCAGTGTCCATAAAGAAACGCTTGTCATCTCAGGGGTGCTGGCTCGTGAGTATACTGCGGTCGAAGATCCTGAGCATGTCCTTTAAAGATAAACTCACAAAACTTCCACTTATTGCAAAACATCATTTTGTGTCCACGTCGTCTGTTCTTGTGTTAGAAGCAGAAAGCCAAGTTGAGTAAAAAACACAACTGTTCTAAATCAACAGATTATACTCGACTTCAGAATCAGAATTTTCTCAACCCATCAAGCCAAAATTCTAGGAAAATATTTGTTACATATTGAACTACTCTTTGGAATTTGGAATATGTCTTCAATTTTAAGCCAGCCCACCACTTGCAATATTAATACGTGAACGGATGCTGCAAATATAACCATATAGACACTGAGAGACTTGGAAATAAGTTCATAGAGTTAAAAGTAATATTGTTAACATAGAAATGATACATTTTGGGGGAAATAATGATGTTTATTTTAAGTATAAAATAGATTTACTTTCTTTAAAATGTTTTGAAAATTGAATTCAAATTTTATATCTTAAAACTTATTCCATCACATATACTTAATTTTTCCTTTATGCTGAAATCTTTATGCATATTCATTATTCATCAGGAGTAATGTAACATTGTATTAACAGCTGTGCCTTCTGTTCTGTTGTTTGTATAAAAAAATTTCTCCTGCGAAGAAGAGAATTTTTCTGTTAAGACTGTGTGTCACTTCCATAGAGGATCGCGTAGCTGACTATCGTGCCACTGCAGTCACCTGTGGGCCTGGAGACAGTGAGTGTGGTGGATGTTGGCTCGGTCTTGATATTCGGGTACATTTACATAAGTTCCTCTCCCAGCTGTAAAGCAAAGAAAGAGTCCCCTCAAACTTTTGATTAGAAAAAGGAAGGCTTAAGAAAATGTTTCTTTCCCTGGCAATTGAACGGAGTGAAAAATTCCATAGCTTTCCTTTTATAATTCCTGAATCTTACTATTTTTGTGGATTTTTCTTGCAATTATTTATGAAATATCATTTAATTTTGTCTTTGTTCCTTCCCAAGTTACAAGCATATATTCCATCTGTACTTGAGTACACAGAAACCAAAAATGTGTGTAATTTTAAAGAGAGGATGAGATTCATTTCCATTCACTATTTATTTACTTGTATCTATTTGTCATAAGTGGTTTCTAAGAAACTATCATCACTTGCACATTCGGTATCAGGGTTTTTATATAATAAACCCGCCCGACCTTCCCCATTCAGAGAGTCCATGGGACTCAGGGTGGTTCTCACTGGAGGTCCCTCACGGAGCCCCATTACCCTTGGCGGGTAGGGTGTGGCCAGAAGGACGGGAAGGTCACAGTGCATCCAACATCCAAACTGTCTGCCTCATTCGAAACTCCGTAGCAGATCCAGGAGGGCCCGAAGACTTGGAGGCTGGCCAGGTGTCCTTTTCAGTGGCATACTGAGGTGGCCAGCTTGACCTCCCCCACAGCACAGCAGTCTAGGGCGGTGAGAAGGATTGCACCCTCACAGTTCAGTTCTCCCAAAGGGAGTGTTCCGGGAGAACTGGGCAGAAGACTCAAAGCTGAAGTGGAATAAAAATCGCAACTTGCATTTCGACAACCAGAGTAAAGGGTAGAATTAGTCCTCTTAAACAATCTCCCTCTTGTCCTGGCTGGTGTGGCTGGGTGGATCGAGTGCTAGCCTGAGAACCTAAGTGTCGCTGGTTTGATTCCCAGCCAAGGCACATGCCTGGGTTGCTGGCCCAGTCCCCAGTTGGGGCTGTGCAAGAGGCAACCAATCAATGTATCTCTCACACATCAATGTTTCTTTCTCTCCTGTTCTCCTCCCCTTCCCTCTCTCTAACTAAACAAAATCTTTTCAAAAATTTCCCCTTCCAGGAAATTAGAAGTTATCCAAGAGATAAATGATAAATAGTGAGTGTATTATAGATACAGATATATGTATATATATGTAAATATATATGTATATAAATATTATAAAGCGTGGAGACTTTTGGAAACTGGAGACAGTTTTGATACCCATTTTGACCCCTTCCTTATCCCCCACGAAGGTGGACTCGTGCAGAGGACTCGAAGAGCTCCCGGGACAGAAGCAGCACGGCAGTGAGCGGCGTGGAGTGCGTCAGAGCGCTCCGTGCCACGGCTAGAAGAGAGTTTCCACTCAGGAAGTGGCGGTAGTCGTTTCAGGAGTAATTGATTAGTTCATAAAATACTGTGCTCCTAAAGACATATGTATCTTTAAAAGCTGTGTGTTAAAGACCCGTCAAATACCCCAACGTAGACTACGGAAAATGCATTTATCTTTAAAAAGCTATTCATTTATCTAATTCATTTAGCTATTCTTTATTCCAGGTAGGGCACTTAATAAGTAACACAAATGTCCTTCCCTTTTGGAGCTTGCCCCCCAGTGAGGAAGACAATACACCGTCAGTCCAGCTGCCCCAGTGCCACGAAGGACCCAGGTTCTCCTGAAAGTGTTGTAAGTATGGAGGCAGTTTTTACTGAGTGTGATCAAGGAAGGCCTCAGAGGGGGTAAAAATTTTACTACATCTAGTCATCCGACTATCTAACAACAGTTAATTGAAATAAAAGCTTCTATGAAAGCGAAAACTATATGTTCGAGGGCTCTAACAAGAGAAATCACGAGTGCGTTTTAAGAGGTTGGTGAGTTCCATTCAGCTGAAATGTGGACAGGGGGAAATGAACTTGGACCAAAAGGATGGGTCAGACCATTCCGTGTCCCGTACGCCGATGTCGGAAATTTAGATGTTCTTCAAAAGAAAAAAGGAAGCCATTGAAAAACTTTGCTAAGCTATTTGATTCGTGTTTTTAAAATACAATAGTCCATAACTGTTTGGAGAACCAGCTGAGCGAGAGTCACAGAGGGAGAAGGCGGAGGCCCAAGGAGGTGCCTGGGGCTGCGCCGGGGAAGACGGGGGTCGTCTGGGAGGGAGAGCTGGCAGGGCCTGACAGGCTGGCTGTGAGCCCGAAGGTGGAAAGAAGAAAGAGCAATTCCCGGGAAAGTAGGTTTTGGAACTACAGGGATGGTAGTGCCATTTGCTAACATGAAGTAGACGAGGCTTCAGTGGTAACTCGGAAATTCAGTTTTAGAATTTTAACTTTGAAACTCTGGTCTGCTACCCAAGGAAAATGTCAAGGATATCCTTCTCTGGACCGCAGAAATAAACTCAGGCACCACTGAACCTCGACTGGTTTTTAAATCCACAGGATCAGGAGAGCTTAGCATGGACAGGGCGACCCGAGGAGGGGCCTGCCCTGTCAGAAGGAAAAGCAGAAGAAGGCGGTGTTAGAGGACCCGAGAGAGCCAGCGCTTCACTGGGAGGGAGCGGGGAATCCTGCCAAATTCTGTCTGGGACCCAGAAACTGGAGGACAGAAAGAAAAACATGTCCACTGCATGTGGCCCCTGGCGAAGCCATGGTGACGTGCAGGGGTCAGAGAGGACTCCAGGGGGACTCCCGTGTGGCTCAGGCCCGTTTCAGCGACGCAATTAAAGACACACTCGAGTTGCCAATAATAATTCATCAAAACCTTGAAGTGCCTGGGTCTTCACTAAGAATAGTAAAGGGTATCCAATTCACGACCTAAAGCGAAAGTTCTCAAAACCCCACTTTCTCTTCGTTTCCCCTCTCCCACACACTTGGGAGGGCTTCCTCGCGTCCTCCGAATCCTCACCTGTGCTGCCGCTTTCTCGAACTCTGTCTCAGTTCTGTTTCTGTTTTAGTGGAAAACCTAGATGTCTCTGGATCCTTGTTAATTTTTTTTCTGATGGCTGCTTTTGTTCAGCTTATGTTCTTTAGCCACTGTTAAAAAACCAGAACTTTGCTTTCTCTTATCCTTTGCTTTATGTTCGTATTTTCTGAAGTAAAGGAAGGCGTGGCAAATACCCCAACGGACAATGCCAGTACAGTCTTGCTGCTGTCCCTGGGCTCTCACCGCTCCACGCTTACGTCTTTTACTGCTCGTCACCGGAATGTCGTCGGGCTGAGGCTGGCAGGGGTAGGCCTTCCCTTCAGTGGAATGAGGCGCTGAAGGTACAGAGACGAAGTTCACATTAGTGTCTAGGAGGAAAAGCCGTGCATGTGTGTGAGTTCAGAAGTAAACATTATTCCTTGTCCCATGGCAGCCATGGGGATTCAGCAGGCTCGGGCAACCCAGCAAACCAGAGGCATCCGAGCCAAGCTTTCCACAAAGAGCCAATTTGTTGCCCGATTCAAGGGGAGAGGAGAGCCACGTGATCTTCCCTCACAACTCGCCCCAATGGGGTGCGAATATCAGCGTTACTACCAGGCCACTTGCATGGTCAGTGGCCTTACCGCTGAGGGAAGGCTTCAGCAACTTAAGAAGACACTAAGTAGCCGCATGGACAACCACGTCCCTTCTCAGCAAAGTGCAGCCTAAGCTGCTCTGACTCCAAAGGTAGAAACAGGGTTTGAAATATATTCAAAGCCAGAGGACCCTGGGATTCGGTTTTTGCCTATAGGTGTGTGCTCAAAACTGTGGAAATTCTCAGACACAATGCAAAGGTGCACTCACTTGGAATATGCTCCACCGAGATTTACCCAAAGGGTTCCAGATGCCAGCCTCTGGACACCAGCTGATGGTCAAAAACAGTGTGATTGTGAAGGCTGTCAACCATGAGTGAGAGCCGGACACATGACACGGAGTTCCTGAACGCGGTGAGATCTGGATCCTACCATTTCCACCACACCCCAGGCACTGGTGGGCACGGATGGGGGTGGATCACGGACAGACCCATCCCACTGCAGAGGGAAGGACACCCATGGTACGTCCCTAGTTACATCATCGGCGTAGAGTTGGAATGGCCAGCTTTCACGGAGGTGAGTAAAAATAATTTTACCTTAAAAAGTTGAACATTCTGTATGACCACATTCTGCTGCCCAAAATACCCATGGACACTATAAAATCCATAAAATTAACCCACTAACTGAAAATGTCATTCTCTAGTTCATTTTTCCCTAACAAAACACAGTCAGCTTTAGTGTACTGATAAGAGTCTTTGAAGTCACATGTGAAAATATGTCAGCTATAAAATTTATTAGGTACGCTTTATGATTGCATAAATGCAAGATTTTATGCAAAATACATTTTGGATTTGGATGATGGAAACTCCTTTCTTAACAAGATGAATAGCAGCAGGTCATTATAAACGAAGATTGAGACTCCTAGAATATGGTCCAGCTGTCTCCATAGAACAATGGAGCCCTCCGTTTTGAAAGAAGTCACCGCTGTTTAAACCAGCTACAAGATGCACGAAAGATCAGAAGCTGCCTAGACCGAAAGCCACGTCTCCCAAGTCCCCAGCCCAGGCCTTGAAAAGCACGCTGTGTTACCACGTCAAACCGTTGTCCGGATGGGGTGTCACCGTGCACGCTGGCTCCCTGGCAGTTCCTGGGTCTCTGCTGCTGGCCCCCTGTCCGCACGGCACCCCCGCTGCCCTGAAGTCCCTCTCCACCACCTCCCTACCCTCCCGACTGACTTCATCCAGCTCGCTTATACTCACTCTTCTTTCCCCAAATCTGGTTTCCTAACTCAGACTGCGTGGGTCTCTACTCCCGCCTCCACACGCTCTTCTCCCTGGCACGTCCGTTGGCACGTGGGTTTCTTCTTTCTCCCAGGTCTCTGGGCTTCCCAGCTCTCCCTCCAGCATCGTGGGTCTTCCTGGCTCAGGACCCCAGGTTCAGCCTAATCAGCCCCTACAGGGTCCGGAGAAGCCGCCAAGTCTGTGGAATAAGGACTCCAGGGGTAGCAGCCAGGGGCTGCGGCGTGGTTTCACGGGGCACCGTGCTACCGCGGCACGCTGGGATGTTTTTCCCACTGCAAAGGAAGCCCCTTTCCCGCAGGGCCCTGGCCTGCGTTCTTGGCTGTTGTTGTCTCGGTCATCAGGACGGAGCAAGTCCGTTAAGATAGTAGTTGATGTAAATCTTCGGGTGTTTTGACCTCCACGTTGCGCTTACTAGTCATAGAGAAGCTAGCTTGTTTGAGTTCACGCAGCAGATTTGGGACCAGAGGCTGTGGTTTCCGGGTCATTCATGGAACACCTACCACCTCTCTCCAGAGAGGCCCCGGTGGCTTACGAGACCGAGCATTCAGGGGAGAATGCCGCGGAGTCCCTTTCCCGTGGGGCTTGCGTAAGCCATGGGGAGATCAACATGTATGAAGTAGGATGCCGCAGAGTGGTGTGTCGAACCAAATCCAGGCAATGTCAGGATGAAGGGCGCGCCCTTGAGAAAGGGGACAGGGAGCAATGGGACATGGTACCGTGTGTTGGTTCCTGAATGGCCCAGTTAGCTGTACCTGTGACCCAGTCAACCAGTTCACCATTTTTTCTGTTTTTTTGTGGTTTTATTTTGGTAATTGACTCCAAAATATAAGGATTGAGTTTAAGAGCTTGATAGGACTTTAAGGCAAACGCCAGAATAGCTTGTTTTTAGTTGGCCTCGTGGATAAAAATCCAAAGTTACATGAATGAAGGTTAAAAGGGGTGGTTAAGGAACTTTACCAAAAGCATTCATTCACGTGTTTGAAAGACTGATGCGTAAAGCACTTTTAAATAATACGAGTGGTGGATTCACTGTAGATCTGCACAAACCATGTGCACGTAGGCACCACCACGTCGCATAGGAAAAGCCGTGGCGTTTCACATACCATTCAGCTGGCACTACAAACAGTGACCCGCCTGAAGCATGCTCTGCAAAATCATGGGTAATCAGCATGGGGTACTGATCTCAAAGTTAAAAAGGACCACAAAAGATCAGCGAGCTAGACCTCTTAGGTGAAGGTTTGAAAGATTCAGCAACATGCGCACGGTGACAAACTGCTGACTAGTTGGCCGTCGTTGAGGGAACAGGAGCGTAGCCCCCGTGTCTCCTCGTTTCCACTGTGGAATTTCAGGACCGGGGGATTCAGTGCCCCCCTCTCCACAAGCCGGCAGGACACGGCAGTGGGAGAGATCCGGAAATCACCGCAGGAGGCGAAGGGACATCCATCCCTGAAGGCCTGTGTTTTGCACTGTTTTGTGTCTGGGTGGGATGACGGTAAGAAATTTTTTTTCTTCCCCTTCAAGGACGCGATGTTCGGGTGGTGCTGGCTTCAGACCCGCAGGCTGTCTTCCTCTTCGCACCATTCCAGCCCCAGGCCCATCTGCTCCCCTGTGAGCAGCTCCCCTGTCCAAATAGCCCAGTGCTGCCCTGAGAAACTGCTGACACGCATTAGTCATGGAGAAATAGTGCTTTTGTTGCTTTTAGGAATGACACTGATCTTATAGAAACAAGAGTCTAGTTTTTACTTAAAGTAAAACATGTAGGAGTTAAAATGAAGAAGTTAGACTATAATGTGGGTGTTATGCTTCCATGGACATTTTATCATGTTCACTTGTGAACTTTCTCCAAACAAAATAACTTAGTGTATAGCACATTCTGTGAAACTAGAATATACAATTGCAACCCCCCCAAAACCCCAAAAACTTCGGCTATTTAAAATGTTAGATATCATCATTTATAAAAGTTTGCAGAATTCCATAAATTGGCCATAAAATGAGTACTAAAAATATCCCCTTGTGTTGCTTTGGCAGAGTATCTGCGCTCTATGTGGACCATTTCCTTTGCAACCGCTTTTACTGAGAACCAGGGATTCACGTCTGTCTCTGAATGGAGACTCTCAGCTGTGTGCAGGGGTGGGGAGAGGAGAGGTTTCAAAGGAGGCAGCAGCTGCTCCCTCCACGGGCTCCACCCCCCAGGCTCACATGTCAGGGTCTGGAGCAGATAATGCGCCATTGTCCACACTGACAGAACCGGGCTCTGGCCTTGGGAAGGAGCAGAACATTAGAGCTTCAGGAATCGTGCCGCACCCCGTCCAGAGCCTGGCTGACGGCCTTCAGGGAGGGGGAGGGGAGAGCAGGTCAAATTAACCCCTCCCCAAGGTCTCCACTGGAGTCTGTGTCTTCCCTTCTCTGCTGCTCGGGGTGATAATAACAATCCTTTAATACCATAGACAGTAACTAACACACATCTCCGTTCAGTTGCTCTTGTCCCCTAGTAATCACACAGGAATTTAACGAGGGCAACCTTTAAGTGAGCCACAGCAACCCTTTCTGTGCACGCCACTTTTCTGTGGAGCTCAGCGCTTCACACGCCCGTCACCGCCAGGTGGGATAGCTGGAGGGCTGCGACTTCTGGCCTTTTGAGAGTGGAATGCTGCTGTTGATAACTGAGCAAACAGGTCTTATCCGTTTGACCCAGCAGTATCTGTAACTGCATGACAGGGACTCCTGCTGACTAGCTACATGGTTTTAGAAGCATGTGCTACAATTACATCTTTTGTTTTCAGAAGCGCATGCAGAATTTGATATTCACAGCTGCTAGGCATCCATTTGGTTGAGAAACCATCTCAACACACACACACACACACACACACACACCAAAAGTGACTGATTCCAGATTATGGCCAGATCATGCATCTGTAGTGCAGGAGAGGGTTTAAGTTTAAGTGCTGCAAAAGTAGCCATGACCCAGGTGGGCTATAAGGTTTCACCGAGCCACGGCAGACTCTTGTCTGGCGCTCCTGCTAGATAGCATCTAGGAATTCCTAGTAGTGGGGTAAGTGCGGCAGCTACAGGTTTTTTTCCCTCTTCATAATGACCGTACTGAAGCAGACAACCAACAGAGAAATTATGAGATTGAAACCAATACATGTCTGCTTGCTGAGAAACTGAACCAAAACTCCTCTTTACAATATAAATAAAATCGAGACTGCATTACAACACGAGACCTATATAGAAGCCTGGTTTCCATAAACTGATCTGGACCAAGTTAAGAAGCCATGTGTAGAGAGAGAGAGCCTGGAGCCAAGGGAGAACATCATTTAGAAAGCAATTCCTTATTATTATTTTAATTGCCTCTCCTTAAATATCACTCTTTGAGCACTCGTTCAAATTTTAAGAGGAACAATTATATGAGAAAATCATCCTGGCCACTTGAAAAGGTGGGAAGTCATAATGAAAGGCAACAAATATGGGGGGGGGGTGAGAGTGTTCACAGCACTCTTTCGTATTCCAACAAGAATTCTTGTCAATAACGTCGAGAATGAGGTCAGTTTAGGATGACTCATCTCTGTCCAGCTCTCCGTGTGGCGCGTTTGTTCTGCAGAAGAATTACGGCCATAAAACAGATTACACGTGCTTTCCAAGAATCGGTAGGATTGAAACCATCACATCTTCTAAAACTTTGAAATAAGCCCGAATTCATGGAAGGCATCACGCCGACCATCTCTGCACACACGTCGCTTTGCTTTTGCTCCGACCGTGTCCTGCACCCTCAGGAGAGACGTGCTTCTCCGTTCTCTGTGCCTGCGGCACCCAGGCATTTCCACGTGACTGTTGTCACAATTTCCACAAGCGGGTGTAAGTTACTTACGTGTATTTCCTGCGCCGTCCCCCCCCCCCCCCATGCTAGACGTGACGCTGGCGGGTCTAGTCCAGAATCAGCTGCACCTGCGTGCCCGCACCTCTGCCAAGCACGTTTCCCACTTTCGTAAAATGAGCT
>PVKM010047995.1:0-11279 GCA_004027735.1 Carollia perspicillata
TCACGTGTACTCACAGCTCAGTAACTTTGCTCTTGTGTTTTACCTGCCCGCAATGGTCTTCCTACAGATCTTTTCAAGACTGGTCTGTTTCTCTGCTAACATATCCGTCCTCCAAGAGACCCCCCCCGAACTGCCTAGTCTAAGTGGTACCACCCATCACATATTTTCCTCATGGCACTCCTCGTTGTCTGAAATTATTTTGTTCACTTTCTCATTTAACAATTTGCTCTGAGGGCAAGGAGGATGTCTGTTTGGTTGACCGCTGCCCCCTCAGTGTCTTGATAGCACCTGGCCTATGGGAAATGTTCCTTAAATATTTGTGCATAAATGGATATGGACACGCTCCACAAAAGAGTGAGTAAGCAGCCCTGGCTGGCATGCCTCAATAGATTGAGGACCGGACTGCGAAGCAAAGGGTTGCCAGTTCAATTCTCCATCAGGGCATACGCCTGGGTTGTGGGCCAGGTCCCCAGTGCAGGACACATGAGAAGCAACTACACATTGATGGTTCCCTCTCTTTCTCCCTTCCCTCTCCCCTCTCTGAAACTAAGTAAATAAATAAAATCCTAAAAAGAAAAAAATTAAGTGAGCATCCAGGTGTCCCGGAGGGCGTACTGCAGTGACTGGCTGCAGCCACTCTGCTGGAGCGGTGGCCAAGGGAGCAGAACAGCTCTGCAAGTCCCAGAGGCCTTCCCCTCAGGGATGCTCTGAAAACAGTGTCACTTTAGACAAAAGCGGGTGAGCAGCATGGTGTAGGGAAATCTATTTGTGAAGAGAAGTGCTATGAGCCCCAAAACAAGGGAAGGAACCCCTCATCTCCTCATCTTACCTATACAAGGACAACAATCACTCAAGAGGGAAGCCAGACCCAGAAGAGGCCACACAGAGGACATCAAGTATGCGTCCAGGAGGAAAAGGCACCATAAACTGGATTTGGAATTGGAACGGCAACATGCCATGGGGTCACTGTGGGAATGGTCGGCCCCTAGAGGAAAATACCAGTATAATTTATCACTGACCCTGTATATAACTTATATACAGCCATCCTCAGAAAATATCATTTCGTTCAATGTCATTTCATTATAACTGATTAGAAAAAAAGTCAATTCCCAGCTAGAGCCACTGTTGGTGCAGAGTTGGTATGCTCTCCCCAGTCTGCATGAGTTTTTGCTGGGTATTCCAGTTTCTTCCCACATCACAAAGATGTGCACGTGAGGTAGACAGACACACCTAGATTATCCCAGCGTGACTGAGTGCAGGTGAGGGGGTGAGGGTGGGGGTGGGGGTAGGTGTGCCCTGCACTGGAAGGGCACCCTGTCCAGGGTGGGTCCTGCCTCATTCACTGAGCCAGTGGGAGTGGTTCCAGTGCAGCAAATGGGTTGGCAAAGAATTATCTTCCTCGTTTTTCTTAATCTTTTAAATCTAAGTAGCTCACATTTATTTCAGTGTTTAATATCAGAAGGGTTTGGGGTCTTTATTTAGAAGATTAGTGATGTTTATGTCACCAGAAATATGCCATAGGAACTTAATCTATGCCAATTAGCTTAGAGCAAGATTGGTTTCGTTATGTCATTTTGCTTAAAGTAGCAATTCCCAAGAGCCTGTTCACAGCAGTAAGTGAGGACTTATTGTACAGCGGATCTTGCCATTGTCGCTGGAGCTTTAGTGAGAACGTGGTTTGATTCTTACAGAATTACTCTGACAAGGCAGCAAAATCAGGAGACACCGGCATGCAGAACCCAGTCAGCGTGAGGCCTTTGAAAAGAAGGTGCTTCCTACACTACGTTACACGCCTCATTGATTTTTTTAAATTGGTGTTGATAATACTATGTAGTGATGATGCTTGCTTATGCCCCCAAATCATCTACAAATTTGATTCATCTTCAAGTACTGAGAATAGTGTGACTATTAAAGGTAGCAATAGAATCTGCTTTCAACTCAGTCCTTCTTCCTATAAAGGATAATTGACCTTGTGCTTGCCTGAAAGAGTAGGAATCAAAACCACCTGGTTTTGATTCCTACTCTTTCAGAATCTGTGCCTGGAAAACCTGACCCAGGGTCAATTTCACTCAGCGGTTTGTATTTGCTGGTTCCTCCCCAAGTTTTCCTAGCCTCAGGGCCTTTGTACTTCCTTTTGCCTCAAACAGGTTCTTCGCAAATCTTCATATGTCTACTTCTTGTAGTCATCCAGGGCTTGGCCCAAATATTATCTCCTCAAAAAGATTCTGCCACTGAAAAGTAAATTCCCTGAGAACAGGGGCCATCCCTGTTACCCTCTACATCCTTTCATTCCTAGAACAAAGCCTGTCCTATAGTAGGTGCTCAATAAACAATAATTTATTCATTGAATGGCACAGGAGTCCAGGTGTTTTGCTGGTCTGTTGAAATTCACGATTCTCCATGACCAAGGTGCCTGATACCTATGTAATTTCTCAATGATCCATTTAGCTTCAGGTTAAGAGCATTGACTTTGGAGTCGACCAGACCTGGGCTTTAGTCTTGGCTTTGACTATAGCTAAATGACTGTGGGCACATTATTTAACCCTGCTATGCCTCTCTTTCCTCATTTATTATTTTATAAATAATACTTTTCTCATAGGCTAATTTAAGAATTAATAAAATAATGTATGTAAAAGGCTTAATGCAAGACTTGACACAAGACAAGAACTCAATCAATATAACCCATTAATATTATAGATTAATGTTATTTTTTATTTGTGTCACTTTTAGTTATGGATGCACTCTGTTCTAGGAACTGTGTGACTTAGGGAGTTCCAGGGACAGCAGCTACTTCTACACGACTAGACCACAAGTTAGATTCATGCATTTATTCATTTTGAAACCATTTTCCAACCACCTGCTGTTAATCAGGCACTGTGATAAATGATGGGGATAAAAAGGAATTAGAATGTGGTCCTTGCCCTCAGGTTGCTCAGACTAGAGAGGGACACAATCGCAAATTGAAGCCTTGTGAGAGCTGCTGTTGTAACATTAAAAAACCCAACAGTTTTCCTTGTGGGGAAGAAGTGAGCAAGAGCCTGAGAACGGAAATGGAACCTACTGCAGACGCATTGAAAACAGAGAGCTGTTTAACAAAGAAGCACTGAAGATTTCAGAATAAGGGAGTGATATGAAGACCAGAAACTGGAAAAGTAAATAGGATACTCATTTTAGAATTCACCCGTATCCACTCAGCTTGATGGACTCTTAGAAAGAGAACAGCAATATCTTTTAATTATATCAATCCTCTCTGTGTGGGGAAGGGGCAGATTCCCCCTGGATATAGCAACTTTTCCATGGTCTGGGACCATGTGACCTCCAGAGGGCGCTGTTCCCCTTCTATTCTCAGGGTCAACTAGTAGTTCTCAACTAGTGAGCCTGCATCCGAATTCCCTGGAAGGCCGGTAAACGCATCCCTGGGCCCCAACCCCCAACGTCCCTGAGATGAGGACACAAGAATTTGCAGACCTAATGGGTTCCCAGGTAGATGCTAATGCTGATGGTCCCAGACAACACACTTCAAGAACCACTGGTCACAAGGATCTAAAACCCTTCTTTGTGTCTTTCAAAAGCACAGGTGAAGAAACAAGGCCAGAACCTTGAAAGAAGGCCTTATTAATAGCGCAGGAGGAAAACAATCAAACAACAGCCAAACAAACAAAAACAGAGCTACAGCCAACCAGGTAGTGAACATTACACAGAATACAACAGCAGAACTGCACAGTGTGAACAAGTGAACTACATGTAAAACAACAACAAGTCTTCATGTCCTTAACAGAAGAGTGTCTTATTACTTTTATAGCTCTCTCCAATTCCCAGTGCAGAGCTTCGTCCCTGATGTGTAGCTAATGAATGTGCAAAGTGAGCTGAGTCATGGCTTACAGTGTCTCTGTGCATAGAAGCACGGACAACGTTACTCATGTGTTCTTATCCAGCAATATTTATCCAGAGGTTTTTGAATAATTTATTATTTCTAACATTGCCACAGCTTTCCAGATGGTAAACAGGCTCTACAAATACAGATTTTATTGTCCCTTATCTCTATACCATGTCTTCCTTGGACCATTACCTTAGAAACCTATGCTCAGTTACTGGTCTTGAATTTATGTCAGTGTCTTGGTTTGTCATGGCTATGGGTTGCCTTTGAAGAAAAATATACATAAAATGTCCCTCTTAAAGCTAATCAATGATTAGTTACCCTTAAATGCCATCTATGATCCTATTGGGAAGTAAAATTAAACTTCCCCACTGTCTTCCCTTCTTATGTGTGTGTGTGTTTAAATGCCTTCTGTGTTGCAATTACTCACTTACTTAATTAATTAGATTTTACTTATTTTTGAGAAAGGGGAAGGGATGGAGAGAAACACTGATGAGCAAGAGAAGCATGGATCGGTTGCCTCCTGCACACCCCCAATTGGTGACCTGGCCCACAACCAAGGCATGTACCCTGACCAGGAATTGAACCAGCAACCTTTTGGTTTGTGGGATGATGCCCAACACACTGAGTCACACTAGTCAGGGCTACTTATTTATTTAAAGTCCTAAAATTTTTTCTTTTTTTTTTAATTGACTGTTGTGGAGACAGGGAGAGACATCAATTTGTTTTTCCACTTATTCATGCATTCATGGGTTGATTCTTGTCTGTGCCCTGACTGGGGATCAAACCTGCAACCTTGGTATTTTGGGATGACACTCTAACCCACTGAATTACTCAGTCAGGGCTTAAAATTTTTTTCAATTACAGTTGACATTCAATATCATATTAGTTTCAGGCATATAGCATGGTGACATTTTATCTTTTTTTTTTATGGTCATGTTCCCCTTACAGATAGAGGCCAAGGAAATCTCCCTCATGATTTCTTAGACAGAAATATTTCCAAAGAGCTAGGGGGTCTTCAAAACCTGGACTTAAGCAGGAGTAGAAGGAAATGAGGAGTGAGAAGACATGACTGCAGCATCTAACCGCCCATTACAGCTTCTCCGCAGACACCATCGGGATCCAAATAAAGGACAGGATAGGGAATGGACGAGGAACAGAAGGGGTGCACACGAACCTCCACCAGTGCCGGCCACGGGCACACAGTCCTCTTCCCTCCGGGGCCCTGTCATGCCTCAGGCAAAAGCCTCACACACAACTTAAAAACTGTAATGCATTATAGAATTGTACACCTGAAACCTGTATAATTTTGTTAACCAATGTCACCCCAATAAATTCAATAAATAATTTTTTTAAATGACTGAAAAGGATGTGTTGGGAAGAAATAGGAGTCAAAGCAAGTCTAAAAGAAAGAACAAAAAAGAGTTACAGAGAGTGTGAGACAGCAAACAAATGAGGGGAAAATAGAGCACGTAAGATCAAGGCGGGGGAGAGACAGAGACTTGGAAAGACAGGCGGCAGGACGTCTGGCTTGCAAGTGGGAACCCCTGTGTCACACGTGGGAAAAGAGCAATTTAAAAATGGGTGCTGCTGAGCAGAACAAGACTTTTTGTTCGGAAGTGTGCCCGGTGCCCTGCTGTGGAAAAGGGAGGCAAGCACCAGACGGGGGCGGATCTCCATGACCTTTCTGGGCAAAAGGCAGGTCAAACCCCTAGATGCTCTTACAGGGATGCCAGCATGAACAAAGGCATCACCTGGGGAGAGGCTACACTGATGGAGTATTGGGAGAGTCCCAAGAAAATATCCCTGGAACAAAAATTACCTTCGCTGGCATTAGGAAGAGTGCAGAAAGGGCAGGCTTCATAGCTTATCTAGAAAAGCTACTGATAGTTGGCCATGCTTTATTTATTACAAAACAGAAATGAGTCATGACTTTCTAAATGTGCACAATATTTAAACTGATCTCATACACCAGAATTCAGACTGTGAATAGCTGATAGATTATTTAGTTCAGGGGTTTTTTCTTATCGACTTTATTGGGGTTACATCAGTTGATACAATTACATAGGTTTCAAGTGTACCATTCTACAGCATGTCATCTGCACATTGCATTGTGTGCTCCTGGCTGAGTAGATAACATTTCTTTTGGGCAGCCCCGATTTAAATAAATCTGGCTCAAGGACAAATGCGCACGATCAGCTTTGTGAACTTGGATGGCGATTTCAGTTCAGCAAGTGCTATCAGTTTTCCCCTTCTAAAAATGTGATTGCACGGGATTCATAATGTTCAACTTTTCACAGAGATGGTGAATGCTATCTCAAAACCTGTAGGAGGCTGGTTTTATATTTAGAGTTATAGAACTGTTTACAGTCCTATGTTTAAAGACTGAGGACATCTCTTCGCTGTCTCTCAGAACAGCAGGACTTGCCTGCATTTCAGGCTGTGTTCATTAACCTGTTAGAAGGCAAGGGCTGAAGACAAGCTGTCAGTATCCACTTGATCTTCTTGGTTCTGACCATGCCAATGTAATGAAAAATTCCCCGTATCTAAACTATTGCCTTTTACTTAATGAAAGGCATTTTAGTGTATGTATAATATCAAATAAAGACTAATACGTCACATTTTATAGATGAACTACAAGGTCAGATGATTTTAAAATTCAGCATGACAAGACATAGTAGCAAACTTTGCTTATAAATTCTCTAAGTCAGACTAAGTTATAATACAGGATTGTCTTTAACAGCTATTCAAGAACACAACTGTAGCCCTCGCTGGTATAGCTCAGTGGATGGAGCGCAGGCCTGCGAACCAGAGAATAGAGGTTCGATTCCCAGTCAGGGCACATGCCTGGGTTGCAGACCAGTTCCCAGCAGGTGACGCACCAGAGGCAACCATACATTGATATTTCTCTCCCTCTCTCCTTCCCTTCCCCTCTAAAGATAAATAAATACAATCTTTAAAAAAAAAAAGAACACAACTGTAGAATTACTATATACATATGATTGGTAATGGTGCTTTTGCCAACTCACTAGAAGGATTAAAGTACAGGAGAATAAACCATCAGCCCAAATTTATAAATTATATCATCATAATGCTTAAGATAATTAAAAACAAAATCACAGATCAAAAAGAGAGAGACAGAGATGCAGAGAGACTCTTCTGAAAGAGTGAATCACTCTTCCTACCAAGCTACACACACACACCCCAAAACACCTCACAGGTCCTCCAACCTGAGAGACCGAGCCTCTGCCAGCTGAGTCACCACCCAAGCCCTAATAAACTGCTTGACCCAGTTCTGAAGAGGACTGTTTTTAGCCTTAGTCATTCATAGACTATTCCTTTACACTTTCAGTGGCCACCTGTTATCCACCCAAGGTGACTGAGGGACTAAAGTTTCTTTTAAACTGATGATTCATGGGCAAAGACAAATGGTTTGTCACATCTGATCCCTGTAATGGCCCAGTGAGGGAAACCGACTTCCTTTTTACACACGAGGAAACTGAAGTTTACAAAGGAAAGCGATACACCAATGACCACACAGCAAGAACCAGGAGGCGGAACCCCAGTCCTCCCGACTCACAGTCTAGTGTTCTCTAAAGTATGTGTGGGCAAAACATGGGCACTTGGTGCTTAAAACAAAGAAATATATCTCCTATAGGCAATACTATTAAAAATTCCACACAAGGTTATGCTAAATTTAATTTCTAAAAAACATAGTCTTATTATGAAAAAAAAAGTGTCAAGGTTCCTTGGATTTTTCTCCTACAAAGACAATAATATGTGAAGTTGAGGGAAAGATGCAGGTCAAGAGTGAGATGCTTAGTTCAATAACAATAGTGCCCAAGCACCCTCTTTATCCTTCAATTTCCTCACAACATCCCTCACAGAATGTTTGTTACACCACAAGAATAGCCAGACTTTTGTTGAAAACTTCAAGCAGAAAAAAATAGAGGCCCCAAACGAATACTCAAAGGAACCCAGAAGACACAGTGTATTGTATACTGCAGAATGATACGTGTTTTAAAACTGCCATCGTTTATTTCTTTAAGATTTTTTTTGCCATTACTGATTTTACAGAAGAAGGGAAAGAGAAACATTGACTTGCTGTCCCACTCACTCATGCATTCATCAATTGAGTTTATTTTGTGTGTTTTATGATTTATTTATTTTTAGAAAGAGGAGAAAGGAGGGAAGAAAGAGAGGGAGAGAAACATTGATATTGAGAGACATCAATTAGTTGCCTCTCTCATGCTGCCCACTGGAGACCTGGCCCACAACCTAGCCATGTACCCTGACTGGGAATTGAACTGGCAACCTTTTGGTTCTCGGGCTAGTGCTCAATCCACTGAACCACACCATCCAGGGCCCATTGGTTGAGTCTTTTATGTATCCTGACTGGGGGTTGAGTTTTTATGTATCCTGACTAGGGATTGATCCCAAATTTGGCATATTGGGATGTTCAGTGAGGCAAGAGAAGATATTTTGTCCATAAAAACTAAACAGGGTGCTATGAAAAAGGAATCAAGAATTTTTTTAAAAAGTTCTTGCAAACTCAGAGTATGACCAACCAAATAAAAAGTTAATAGATATGTAGGAGTACAAAAATTAAGTAAATCTTTCACCATGTAAAAGTTTTATGAAAGACAAAAAGCTGAAAATAAGAGACAAAAGACAGTAGATTAAGAGGAGAAATCAAAGATACCTATCAAGTAACTAATAGTAGTTTCAGAAAAAGTAAACCAATAAAATGGAAACAATAAAATTAACAAAGAGCTAATATTTTAAGATCCAGAATAGAAGAACATAAGTCTCCAACGTGAAAGAGCTTACCAGTTGCCTGATTTAAAGAAATAAAAAGACCTACTCCTCAGCATACCATAACAAAATCTTGGAGGAACAAAGTAAAGATGCTAACCACTTTCAGAGAGGAGAGAGAGCAACGGGGAATCAAAAGGACATTTAATTCTCAACAGCAACGCTGAAAGGTACTAGGACAATTACTTCAAAATGTCTCAGGGGCCAGGCCTGCCAAATTCTGTATCTAATTACAAATCACGTGTGAAGGTAAAATAAAGACATTTGTAGACATGCAAGGGCTCCAAACATTTACCTCACATGCCCTTTCTTAAAGAAGCCACTGCAGAGTGTGCCTCAGCAAAATAAAGGAGTAACAACAACGACGACGACAAAGGGGGCAGAGAACAGGGACTACACAAGGGAGCCACGGACGGAGTGGAGGCTGGAGCCCAGCACTTGGCCATGGACGGGAGGACAAAGGGCAGCAGCTGTCAGCCTGCAACCACAGACTCGGCAGCACTCTGTTCCCTCTTGAGAAACAAAGACTAAGATTGTCCGCCAGCGAAGATGCTCACTAGAGAAATAAAAGACATTCCTGCTGACGAAAAATGATCACACGAGATGGAAGGAAACAGAAGGAGGGGATAGAGAAATGGGCTAAAGTGCTGGTAAATATAAACAGAGGCCAGCAGTATAAATCAGTAACAATGAAGTCTAACCTGGGGGAAAAAAACAAAAAAAAAAAGATAGAATTAAAACCTTGACAAAAATAATGTCTAAGATGAATTCCAAGGTCCTGAATTTGGGGGTAAGAGAGTAGAGATATTGTTACCTTTGACTTTGTTAAACATATTTATTAAGAGTTTAAGGATTGAAAAGAAATAATCAAACCTTCAGATTGTCTTTGAAGTAAGAAGAGCAGTTAAGAGCAGCCCCACCCGCCCAGTCAAACAGAAAGCTCTTCCTTGTCAGGGAACTCCAGCTAACACAGGTAAAAGGAGTCAAGAAGTAGAGAGGCACCGCTTTGAAGATCCTAATGGGGGGAAAAATGATTACCAATCACTGCTAAAACCAACATGTGAAAAGCTGATGAGGAACAGAATGTTCGCAAAGTAGCAAGGTATCACCCCACCGGTGACTTGTGAGTCACAAGAGGAAAAACCAAAATGACAATGTTGGCTTCGGGCTTGCCCCATCTGAACCCAGCGATGAATACTCACACCGCTATTAAATGGAATGAGACATTAGGTGCTTCCTTACTGATGTCATGGCAAGTAAACAGCATTGTCTACCACGCATTCTTGCCCAAAATGTTTAACCTGAATGTAATGAAGCCTTCGGCTCTCACTTCTGGTTTACAGAAAACACAGGGGCTAAAAGAACCAGTTAAACAATACTACAGGGAAGCAATCCGACAATTCCAGAAATGGAGACACTCTACACGACCTAATCTTTTTAACTAGACAATGTTGTAAGGGAAAAGCTGTGGGTGTGGGAGAAGGGAGGGGAGTAGCCTGGATTCAAAGTATAGAGGAGAAACATAATGACTGAAAGCTGTGAATAAACCAAGACTGGGTCCTAGTACACACTAAGTAACTGTAAAAGCTATTTTGAAAACAGTTGGAGAAATTTTAACACTAATTGGGTACTAGCAGTAGAAAATAATAGTTAATGTTAAGTGTGATAATGGCGTTATGAAATGTAGAAATGTCTTTATTTTTAAGAGGTCCTTATTAAACTATTATGAATATAAATTTCATAGTTTCTCCAATTTTACATATATAAACATAAATGAATATATGTATATAAAGCAGTTATGGAAAAATGTGAATATTTGTTAAATACAGGAGATGTGCATTCACTAAACTAGTGCTTCTCATGCTCTTAATACGCACATGAATAGCTGAGAATCTTTTTAAATGCAGATTCCGTAGGTCTGGGGTGGGACCTGATATTCGTTGTTTCTAACAAGCTCTCCTAACAGCCCAAAGGTAACTACTATCCTCACTTGGAATAACATGGATTAGTGTTGCCTGTCTGAACATTTTATAATTATTCAGTTTATAGGCTATCTATCTGGTTTTTTTCACTCAACATATGCCCGATATTACTGGTTTGTCAAGACAGAAGAAAATAAAAGTCCAATTAAAAGTAAATGAACTCAGGAGAAAGTAATATGGACAAAAGGACTATAGAAAAAGCAGGATGAAAAAACAAAAGATAAGCTAGAAAGAAATTTGAATACATCAGGAATCACACAAAATAAATAAACCCAATTACCAGTTAAAAGACTGCAATGGTCAGACTGGGAACCTTTAAAACCCAGTCATATCCTATATAGAAGAGAAAATCCTAAAACATAGACATAGGAAAATTGATAGTAAATAAACTGAAAAATATGGACAAATATTAATCAAAATAGTAATATCTGCAAAAGAGAAGTTAAGGCAAAACTGTTATTAGGTTAAAGAAATTTGGTAGGTTGATAAAAGTTTTAAGTATGAAATTGTGGTATTCTCATAAAAGGGAATATTCTAAGAGCAGGGAAAAGGGATGAACCAGAGTAAAGCCAGTAAGGTACAGAAAGATGCATGCTAAAATATAC
>PVKM010047996.1:0-11297 GCA_004027735.1 Carollia perspicillata
GGGAGGGGCCGGGAGGTGGTTATCATGGGGCGGGGTTACCAGGCCTGCTCAGACAGCACCCCGAGATCAAATCTATCAACTCTCCCTTTTCTCTGGCAGGAGAATCAGCTCCCGAAACAGGTGAAGAAACCCAGGTGCCGTCAGACTGGGCGCCGGGCCCAGCCACAGTGGCCGTTGGAAAAGTGAGATGCAAACCAGCACCTCCCCCCATGGGGGGCCATGCTCTGTTCAAAGCACCCTCAGCCACAGACCTGCTGTCCCCTTTCACAGTGGTCTCCTGAAGAAGCAAGGCCTGGAGTTTCATTTCATTTCATGGGGAAACTGAGGCTTAGGGAGAACTTTGGCTTGCCCACGGGCCCCCAGCTGGGTTACGGTGGGGCCTGGACCACCACCCACTCTGCTAAGTCCTGGTCCGGACACCTTCCTGTTAAATCAGCATTCCCAGCAGGCATTCCCCTGACACGGGCTCTGTGGTCCAATCAGCTCCGGGAGGCCTTCCCCGTCCTCCTGGACATTCCTGAAGTTCTAGGAGGCCTCCAAGAAGCCCGTCTCATTGTGCTGTAACAGAGCACGCCCCGTGCCCTGGGGCCTGAGGCCCCCCGTTGGTGCAGATAGATGCTCACAGACATCTTCTAGAAGCCCCAGGTTTGCAGGGCTCGGAGGAGTTGCCTTGAGGTGACGGGTTCACGGACATGACAGAGCTTGAGCCTCTGTCCCCGGACTTTCCTCCCTCTGTCCCCTTCTCCCCCCCCCACCCCCGTCTCAACCTCGCCTGTCCGGGGGCCTCGCTCAGTCTGACAAGGCTGGGCAGGCTTGATGTCTGACTCAGTAGGTCTGTGTGACCAGGAAAATGCGGGGGTGAGGGTGCATTTTCTCACAGTGAGATCCTGTGTTGCTCCAGCCACTTTACCAGGAGACCACTTAAGGGAGATTCCTGAATACATCACCCACCCAGGAGGCGGGCACTGGTTACCAGAATCAGGATGTCGTGAACTGCTAACAGGCAAATGTCTCTGGGTCTGAGAAATCCGCCAGCTGTCAAGGTCAGGGGCGATGAGGCTTACGGGCCTTGGAGGGTGCATCCCGAGGAGAGGAAGCAGGGGGTCTGGAACTCCCTTGCAAATAGGCAGAGCCTGGGCACAGGGTCCCTGCTTAGTTGAGGCTGGGACATCGGGAGGGTTACTTCTGCCACAGGAGAGGGCAGATTCTAAAGCCAGGCTGAAGGCTGGACGCCCCTTTGCATTCTGGGGGCCTTGGGGGCAAATGGTGGCCCAGAGGGCCTGGTGGTAGGCCAGCCTAGCTGGAGAGACACTGGGGACAGGGCAAGGAAGCAGCCCCACCCCCTTTGCATTGGCTCAGCCAGTTTCCCAGGCCGGGAAGGATGAAGGGGGTCTGGGCAGGGGCTCCGCCCAGTGAAGAGGGAACAGGTGGCTGGCGCAGGCCCCCACCGCCGCCTCCCTGACCCAGGGGCATTGCAGAACCTGAGCTTGATGAGCGGAGAGGACGATGTCCGGGGCCCTCCCGAGGTGGAGTTGACCTGCTCCCCTCTCCCCGGAGCTCAGCCCCAGCCACTCTGCACCCTGGGGGGCTGCCCGAACCTCTCCCGATGTCCTTCTGGGACTCGCTGGAGCCCAGTGGATGCTGGAGCTGTTCCTACAGCAGGAGAAGGCTCCACCTCAACCCCCCATTGTGTCCTTTCACGGGCAAGCCTTTCAGCCTCTTTAGGCCTCAGTTTCCTGCTCTACAAAACCGGCACAGCGATGGTGTCCGTTTCACAGGCTTGTTGGGAGTGGTAAACACATTAGTGTGTGACAAGCGCTTGGAGGAGCCGGGGGCATTAGCAAGCGCTCCAGAGGGTTTGTTAGCTCACGGGCAGAAAGGTGTCAGTGCAGGGGCTGTGCCCACTGGCAGGCGGTGGGGAGGGCAGCCGGCGCTCTCCTGTCTGCAGGGACTTCCTACCTAAGGCGCACCCCGTGGGGCCGGGTGGCAATGCTAGACTCCATGGTGCTGGGAGCCAGCTGGGCCTGGTCCCAAGAAACCAAAGAGAGGCATTTCCTCCCTCGGGCAGGCAGAGATGGCCACACACGGCTCCCTACACGGCATGGTTCCTAAAACCAAGGGAAAGGGCAGTGAGCTTTTCCTCGGACTCGAGGCACCTGAGGGCGGGTTCTGCCGCCTTCCCGTGGCCTGGCAAGCAGCAGGCACTCCACTGGGTCTGCCTGGAGTGCTCCGCTGACAGCTCCCTCCGCAAATGCCAGCAGCCACAGGCCTCTGCAGGAGCTGCCTCCACCAGCACGTCTGGGCTGGGCAGGGACGGCCAGGCCCAGGTGGCCCTCTCGGTTGGGCCCTGCCGACAGCGATGTGACATGTTCCACCCTCAGTCTGCCACTCTGCTGGGGAAGCTGGACCCAAAGATCAGCTCCGAAGAGCCCGAGAAGGGAGAGCCGTTGGGCTCTCTCGCTCATTGTCTCCTGTACCCAACGGAAGGTCTGGTAAAGATGGTAATGGGCGTACAAAGCGCTAACCGTACACTCTAGCCAGAAAGCCCCCTCAGGAGGCATGCGCAGCACTCCTCTGGAGGGCCAAGAAACCCCTCTTCCATCCTTTCCCCCTCCCCTATTCCGCTGAGGGGAAGTTTTTGTTTCCCTTCTTCATAGCACTCATAGCTTTTTAAAACCTCATGTGTTAGTTTGCTGGCGTGTGTCTGTGTGTGATATGCTTCCTCCACGGGGACGTGGGGTGTGGTGGGCAGTGGACAGAGACTCGGTCTCGTTAATCTCGACACTCTGGCACCTGGCTCAGTCTCCCCGCACACAGGAGGCGCTCAGTAGATATCTGTGGCCCAGCCGTTCTACTAGAAGCTGCTCACACACAGAAAGCTGACACTCCCTGGGACTCCGTGACAACTCGAGTGCTCGGGCACACTCGGGCACGCACACCCTCCCAGGGAGTAGTGAGTTGGCTCATTGTCTGCAATTAACGGTCTGCAGGACCGGCCAAACCTGTGCCGATTTTATTGGTCTTTCAGCCCAAACCTTGCAAATTAGAAACAAATGGCTCTCAAGTGGCTTAATGGCCAATCAACTGGGAGGGTGAAGAGCCTGCGTGGTGGACGGCCCTCCTGTGCCTCGGGTGTGGGGGTGGCTCAAGGGGACAGGGCCTGGTGCAGGTGGGTGTCATTGCTCCACAACCCAGGACTCTTCTCTGCGTCAACGGTGTGGCCGGTGGCCTCGCCCTCTAGTGTCCACAGACCCGAGGGGCTCCCTCCCTCCCCCTGGCCGGAGGCTGAGTCTGGCCCTTCTACCAGGGCAGTGGACACGCTGCTCCTTGGAGCTTCCTCTCGACAACTCTAGCTGGTCACTGCTTGTGTGACGGCCATATCCTCCCTGCACCTAGGGTTCTTTTGTCGTCTCTGCTCGAAGAGCCTTGGTCTTCCGTCAGCTAGTCCTCTCCGGTTGTAATACATGGTAAAGGGGGGGGGATCTGATTAACAACCGCTTCTCCCCCCAGGGAGGTATGCCTGGGGGGTAGAGACAGTGCCTGAAGCCTCCATGCTGAGCATAGCCCTGGCACTGGGCCCAGCCAAGCATTTGAGTCAACATTTACGTGGCTGAGCAGTGGCCTGACCTAGTGGCAAGTGGGGGGTGGTGCTCCTGCCATCTCAGGACGGGAAACAAAGACTCAGGGGGCTGGACAGAGTCGTGGAGGACCCCCCTTCCATAGATAAGAAAAATAGGCCCACTGAGTGGGGCTGGGACTGGGGCTGGGGCTGGGAATGGAATTCGGGGACCTAGACTCCCAGTCCTGGGTTCTTGAAACCCCTCCTGGCTGTCCGAGGACATGAGCACGCCAGGCCTAGGGGTGGGGAGAAGGATGGGCGGGGCCACAAGGGTACAGATGCCCAAGGGCTCTGGGGCCAGATCGTCCTGTGGTTATAAAGAAGCCATTCACAGGAAGCTCGTGGCAACAAGGCCACTGAAATGCCCACTGTGGAGTTTGGGGTTGTTAATGGGACTTGGGGGCCATCATGGCCTGTTCTGGTCCCACTGTGAGCACTGCCCCTCCTCAGCACCTGGCCTGGCTAACATCCACCCTCTTCCAGGAAACCTCTCGGGGGCCCGTGTCTGGGTGAGTTGCCCCTCCTCTGGGCTCCCCCAGCTTCAGAGTCCCCCGAGCACCCTATCACCCAGCACAGAGTTGGGACTTTGGTAACGGTTGTTGAGTAACATGTGAAAGTTTGATTCACTGAGCGTGCATGGGAAGTGCTGAGTACAGCCCCTTCCGCCAAGGTCAGTGCCCACTCGGGCGCTCCCCCATCTGCTCCTCAGGCTCCTCCAGTTCCCGCAGAGGCCTGCGGCCCCTCGGCCCACACCCCACCTGCCAAGCCAAGCTGGCATGTTCAGAGTCACCTCTCTACCCAAGCTCATTCCAGAACCATCCTCCCAGCAATCTGGCTCCCAAAGGCTGTTTCGGGACCATTCACAAAGATCTCTCACTTTCTCCCCTAGGACTCCAGGCTGTGAGAGTTTTTTAAAGCAGGGTTTAGGCCCTGGCCAGATAGCTCGGTCGGTTAGAATGCATCCCAACGCCCCAAGGTTGTGGGTTAGACCCCCGGCCAGGGCACATACAAAAATCAACGGATAAATGCATCAGTAAGTAGAATAGTCAATTGATGTCTCTCTCCCTCTCTTCCACTTCCTCTCTAAAATTTAAAAAAAAAAAAAGCAGGATTTATCACTGAGTTTCCTTTTAATGGTTTTACAGTGACATGAAATGCTTTTGTTTCCTGAGAGACAAGGCATGATTCAGGAGAGAAGTGCGGACAGCTGGCTTGCACGCCGCTATCTTCCAGCCGCCAGCAGAGGTCAGCGGGAGAGCAGGGAGGGTCGCTGGCCCTCCTGCGCTGGGTACCACTTGCCTCCTTCTCCCTCCCCCAGGGGATTCCACCTCCCTCCGGGCGGCTCTGGGCCTGCCAGCCCCTTTTTCTGCCTCCTTCTGACCAGGGGCAGAGCCTCTGGTGACTGAACGTCTGTCCTCTGGCGCTGGGACGCCCTTCTGGGTAGTGAGGCTCTTGGGCAGGGGCCGGCTCTTACTCCCCTGTCCCCAGGTTTTGCCCAGAGGAGGACGCAGATCATGGTGTTGGGGCGGAGAATGGACTGAGATGCAGTCCCCATTTACCACCCCGTCCAACCTGTGCCCCAGGATGCTGACGCCGACGACCGCACACCTGGGATCCCCTGGGTTCGCGGAGGGGAGTCTCTGTCAGGAGACCGGAGGGCCTGGGGAGAGGTCGGGGCATTTCCTCCACATATATTCCCGTTTGGGGCCTGCATCCCTGGCAGTTCCAACCTTGGCTCCTGCTGATGGGCCTCTCTCAGGAGTCTCTTGGCTGTCCAGGTTCCCCATGGCACCTCCCTTGCCCTTGTCCCAGGCATGCTGATGGCTCCCACTGCGGCCTTAGAGTCTCAAGGCCCACCCACACCCGGGGAGCCCCACCCACAGCCCCTGGAAGGGATCCGCTGAGTGATCTGGGGTGAGTTCTGTCTTTCCAGGCCCGGCTGATGGGCCCCGGAACCAAGAGCTTAGAGCCTGCCGAAGAAGCCAGGGCGGACAGGAGTCCTCTGGGGCTGTTCAGGGTGGAGGGGAGGGTGGCGCCCACACACACCTTCCTGGGAGACCCACACCCCCCTGAAGTCCAGCCCAGCATGCCCCAGCAGGCTGGCACTGCCCGCCAGAGACTGATGTTTGTTCCCCATCCCCTCCTCCTGTTGAAGCAGTGACTTACTTTGGAAGTTTGGGGCAGAGAGGGAGGGAGAAGTGACTTTTGGAAGAACCTGGGCTTATTAAAAAGATGCTGCTGCTGCTTGTCTCCAGGGGGGAAGGAGACTGGGAGGGGCCCTTGACGGGATTTGTGCCCCACACCCTGGCTGTGGCCCCGGTGGGTCTCGCACACTCTCAAAACCCTTTCCTGGCTCCCAGGACCCGCCGAGTCCCCAGCCAGCTGCTCGGCCTGGTGGGGCCAACGCCGCCCTGTCTGGCAAATGGCTCCCTCCAGCCCCATCCCAGGCCCCCGGGGCTTCCTTTGCTAGAGTGCCTCCCTGGCTGTGTGTCCTAAAACCCTCGTCCCACCACAACAGCCTCTCAGACGGATGTGGTGACATCCCGATCAGAGTGAACCGACCCCCAGACCCCAAGAACTGCCTCACTGGGCGGCAAAGCCCACCGCAACTCGGGGAGGGTGCCTCGGACTGCCTTTTGAAAGGCAACCGGGATGGCAGTTACAGAAACGACCGAGTGTTTCTGGAAGACACTTTGCTGTTTGGATCCCTCGTGCCCCCACTAGAACACTGCTATTCATCCTTCAAAACCCGATTTGAGTGTCATGCTCGCTGCGAACCTTCTCCGAGGCATCTCAATCTCTCTCTTCTCCCAAGAGAAGCACCTTTCTCTCCTCTATCATCCATCTTCCTCTGTCTGTGCCTCTTGAAATAAATAGAAGCTGCTGCACTTGCTAAGCGCTTACTGTATACCAAGCAGGAACACACGTATTGTGCATACTGTTTGCAGCAGGCATCTCACCTCCCCCCAGAACAGTGTGAAGTCATTAGTCTTTCCACCCATTTCGCAGATAAGGACACTGAGGGCCAGAGAGGTAAATGGGTTTCCTCCTGGCAACACAGCTGGAACTAGAGTCTGAATTTAGATCTGACTGCAAAACCCAGTCTCCAGTCCGAGCCAGCACTGTGCCTCCCCCAAGTGGCTCCACTACCAGCCCTGCAAGTTATGCTTCCAGACTTTGAGGCTCCGAGTGAGCCCCCGACGGGGGGGCCTGCAGTGACGGGGGTGGGTGGGTGGGGGGTTGCTTTCTGTGGCACTGGCCCTGCCTTGTAATTGGTGCTCATCACATGCTTCCTGAACTGAACACCCTAGAAATGATGGGGGCGTAAGGTCTGAGATGGGCTTGAAAGTATTTCAGCCAACTAAAAGCTTTAAAAGGAAAAGGAAAGCGATGTAGCAAATATTAGCCAAAACCTTGATAACTGTTGAATCAGGGTGGAGGTAGATGCAAGCTCACGGTACATTCTTCCTACTTCTTAAATGCTTAATACTTTTCATAATGAGAAAAACACAGTGGGGGTGGGTGAAGGAGGCCAAGCCCAGCTGGGGTCCCCTCAGGGCTCCGAGCCAGTAGACACTCACCTTTTTATGGCTTTGTAACAAATGATGACAAGCACAGTGAGAAACAGCAGGGAGGCACAACATACCGCGATGATGGTCACCAGCCCTGACCACCAGCTCTCCTCCGGGGGGCACGAGGTAGAGTTGGGAGCTGAAAGAGACAAGAGCAGCCTGAGTCTCCCCGGCATGAGCTGGCCCTGGCTGCATCGGAGGTGGACCGCTGTGGGGACACCCAGGGCGGCCTCACTGCCATCCATGGCGGCCTCACTGCCATCCATGGCCCAGGCTCTCTGACCTGTGTTGCCATCCGCATCCCTTCTCCAGCAGGCAGCCGGTGACATCATGGCTGGCCTGAGGCCAGGGCAGCATGCTCCCAGCAGGGGTTAAGCACCACACCCTCCCAGGGCCATCCATCCTCCCTTGGCATGAGCTAACTGACAGCAGGGTCAGGTTTAATTTCCCATGAAAAATAACAGAACATCTCATTCTCTCAGCTGAGGCATTAAATCCGCTTCCTCCGAAGGTGGGGGTGGGAAGCAGGGCTCATGGGGGACCCTGGGGAGGAAGGAGAGAAAGGGAAGTTCATCACCGTCAGTTCTTAAGCTAATTTCTTGAGAGGGGCAAGCTGCCTCCTTTCTGGGATTTGCCCTATGTGGAGGGGGTCTGCAGCTGTCTCAGCTTGCATGTGGTACCCAAAATTTGGAAAGGTCTGTCGTTGACAAAGCATCTGATACCGGCTACAGAGCCCCCTTGTCGTTACTCAATCCGCGAGGTCCTTGGGGGGAGCCTGTCCTCGCCCTTCGGCACAGGCTGTGCAGGGTGGACCCTCAGCACAGGTGTGGACGGGCTTGAAACAAAGCTGGTTCCCTCTCCTCTGAGAAAGGCAGACTCAACCCGAAGGCCCTGGAAGACCCTGGCACACCTGGGAAGAAGCACCAGGAGTTGCAAAAGGAATGGCGGGGGGTGGGGAAGGAGGAGGAGGAGGAGGAGGAGAGGAGGAAGAGGAGGAGGGAAAGAAAAAGAAGAAGGAGGGAGAGGTGAGAGGGAAGGAGGGAAGAGGGGTTGAGGAAGGGAGGGAGGGGGCACGATGGATGGACAAACAGACAGACATCACTAGCAACTATGGGCAGGTCTTTAAGACGTGAGTACATTCAAAAGTATCAACCACACCCCAGACTCTGCGTCCACTTAATAATAGGCACTTGAGGGGTACACCGGTACATGGGGGCTACGTGACTGATTTCCCAAAGGCCACCATGGATGGCTGTATTAGTGTCGTTGTCTTCGTGATCAAGGTAATTCCACGCGGTGAATCGCACCCGTCTGAAGCATGTGGTCTCATCAGCTGTGACAAGTGGCTACCCAGGGTCAGCCGCGCTTCCCTCACGACGCAACATCCCCGCCAGCCCCAGCAAGGTTCCCCGGGCCTCTTCCTGGTCCAGGTCCAGCCCCACCCCGGGGCAAGCAGCCACTCTTCCGCTTTCCGTGGAAACGGCACTGTGTGGTGTGCATTTCTTCTGTCTCGATTTAGCTAACTGGGTTTGAGATTTGGCCACGTTGTTGCATTTTTCAGTAGCTCTTCCTTTTTTATTGCTGAACAGTCCTTGGTTATAGGACTATACCACGATCTGTTGATCCACTCACCTGTCGATGGGCACCTAGGCTGTTTCCAGGTTTCGGCTTCTATGAATCGAGTTGCTATAGACATCCACGTATCAGTCTTGGCATGCACGTTTTCATATTTTTCTTCGATAGACATCTAGGGCTTATCTTACTGGGTCCCATAGTGTTTGCGTGATTACTTTTCTAGGGAACTGCCACGCTGTTTCTCCCAAGCGCTTGCCCTCTTGTACTCCCGTTGGGAACAAGACAAGACGGAAAGAAGGGAGTAGTTTCGGGTTCCGGAACTGTTATCGAGTTGGCCCCTTGCAGCTGGGTGAGGAGATCCAGGGAGCCATTATAGGCTCCCCAGGAAACAGGGCTTAAAACCCCATTAACGAACGCAAGGTGCCGGGGCGGTGGCCCTCAGATCCTCAGAGAGACCGCGCAGATGCAGAAATGCTTCCCGAGCAATGGCTGGGACAAGGATGTCACCAAACCACATGGATCTTCTCAGCCAGGGCGACATCCTTCAGAAAACCCAGCATCGAAATGACTGTAGGGTACAGAATTCAAAATAGGAATAAAGGGAAAAGATATTCAAAAAGATTCTCATTTTCCCCCTGATTAACTTCTTCAGGGCATTTTTTGGTAAAAAAAAAAAAATTCCTTTCCCCAATTCCTCATGTTGAGGTGTCCCTGGCTTGGCTGAGCCTGCACAGGGTGAGTTACAGCAGATGCCAGAGGAGGCGGTCGCTGCTGGAGAGCCGGAGGTACGACCAGGCATGCGGGCCGAACCCCAGTGGGTCTGCCTCCTTATTTTTGCTGCAGAGAGAAAAAATCTTGGTTCCTGTCCATTCTACTCCAGGCTGAGACAGCTCCAGGCTGCAGCCCACAAGGACCCCCACACCAGCCTGCCAGTGGCCTGCCTGTCACCCAACACTCCCATAGCTAGGAAAACATCTACCAGGTGGTCTCAGCCAGGGGTGCAGCCCCTCCACTGGGCCCCTGGAAGTACGGGGTGGGGGCTGTGTTCGTGGCTACATTGAGTCCAGCAGAGCTCTGGGCATGAACAACCACCACAGCCTGGATAGCCCCACACGAGGCAGAATTACCCCTTGAAACATGCCCCCAGGGTCCCCAGTGAGAAATTCCATCAACTTCACAAAGAAAGGCTGGTTCTAAACCTCACCTGGAACTCGACACTGAACTTCCGAGAGCCTCTTTCCTTTACAGTCACGCTCAGTGAGGTGGGAATCTCCTTTTTGCTTACTCTTCCCAAACACAGTTCGTCTTGAAAGAGGGGACTTGTCCGAGAGGGTCCCTCTGCACAGGGCCCCCGCGAGTACCCAGCAGTGCACTTCTCACCGCATGCGTGTGGGGCAGTTACCCAAGGCAAAAATGCTAACAGATATGAAAAGAGGGTGATACCTGGTGAAACTCAGTCCTACACACACCTCTCGGATTTTGCCAAGAAAGCTGCTGTTGGGTTCAAAGGAGGCATCCTTACCTACCCTCGCGTGAGTCACTGGTTAGCAAGGACCAGGGGATGTTGGGGCTGAAAGAAGCCTAGGAGGTCTCATTTCCGAAAGGGAATACGTACTAGGGCTTAGGATCAAGTAGCTATTTCAGGCTGCAGGCCAGGTCTGCCCCTGCCTGGACTTCCTTCCCAGTGGGCGTGGCCAGCACTTCTTTCCAGATATGGTCAGATAGCTTATCCTATGGGGACAGACTGATGGGTCATATTCCAGAAGACAGCATCGCAAAGATGCTCACTGATGTACTCATTCATCCACCAAAAATGCCCTGGGCCTGGCACCGTGCCGGGAGCTGAGGCTGTAAAGACCAATGCGACGTGAACTGCTCTTACCAGGTCTGCTGCCAGCTGCCCACAGGACATTGCAGAGCTGGCTGAGACCCGACGGCCTTGCTCAAGGAGCCAGCAGTCTCCAAGAGGAGAAGAGACACGCTCATGGACAAGGTGAAGGTCATTCGTGGCTGAGGGGAGGAAGCCACAAAGTGCTGAGGTTCCCAGGGGAGGGAGGGGCCTGTGAGAGGCAGGTGGGCAGCAGAATGGTGGGGCAGCCAGAGTGTGAGGTCCCAGACCTGAGGCTGCCCAAGCTCGGCCCCCTCCGTCACTGTCACTCTCCCTCGCCCCTGGCCAAGATTCTGCAAACACGACAGGAAGGCAGGAGCTGCCGTGATGTGTCAGGGGTCGCCACACTCTCTCTCCTGGGGCCCAGTGAGGCTTTGTCTGCTGTATTCATTAACCACTCCTGTCGCCTATGAAGACGCCGAGACTGGCCACCCCGGAGTGATTCAGAACTACCCGGGCTCAGTTTTGATTTATCAAAGGAGCTGCTTTCTTTTCAACCAAAAGATGCATGAGGAAGAGCTTCCCACAGAGATGAAGTAACCGAGGCTACATTTGACGCCCCCCACCTGAGACATCCAAAAAATATACCAAATATATAAAACAATGGCTTACAAAACAGTGGACATCAAGGCAACAAAGGCCG
>PVKM010047997.1:0-11306 GCA_004027735.1 Carollia perspicillata
TTTAAAAAATTTTCTCCTCACAACAATCTTAGGAAGTAAATACCACTATTATTCTCACTTCATAAATACTGGGTATGAGACTTAAGTAATCTAACCAAACACCCCAGTCCGCACCTCCCTACAGTGAACATGGCAGTAAGTGTGGGTAGCATATAGAATCCAACAATGGCTTGGACCCACAGGTAAACAAGTCTATAATATACTGATATTTGGTAAGAGTTAGAAACAGGAAAGGGCAATAAATAAGACCCTTAAACAAGGTGTTCTAGCTGGTGCAAAATCTATCCAGAAATCAGAAATTAGATGCTAATTACAGCAAGGAATGAAGCTGTATCACACCTTGTAAGAGAAATTAAATGAGCTGGCGGCATTTGCAAACTTACGAAGCCTTTGGGATCTCTCTCAACATTAAGAGTTTACTACAGTTATTTCTTTTTATCCAGGTGAAAAAGAGATGATGACCAAGACCATGCATAACTTACTCTCAGCCATGTGCACACATTCAAGCCCCTTACCTGCCTGGAGAGCCAGGTGTGGAGGAAGAGGTCCTCCCATGGTGGTCGGCAAACCTCCGTCAGTATTCGCTGCGGCGTCGGGTGTGTCAGTGAGTGGGGGCAGCGGGGGTGCCACCTGCAAGAGAAAAAGTCAATGCAGTACCAGCCATTGTTTTCAGTGACGGTAAAACTATTATGGTCTCACTTCAGGCAGAAAAGGGGAAGAGTAGTAAAGATTACTCGTAATTCTCCATTTGGAAATTTTATATATACATATAGGGTATATGCAAATATAATTTTCTTACAAAAAGCGGGATCAGTTTATGCTATGTAGTTAATTTACTTTCTCCACTTACTAGCTTTATAAATACATTCAATATTCAAGAAGTATCTGTTAGGAGCCTTCTACATGGTAGACACGGTTCCAGGTCCCGAGGATAAAACAACGCAGAGACACGTGTTCTGTACTGACGGAGCTATATGCAAAGAGCTATATTCTAATTGTGTACAAGTCTTACAGACTAGATAATAAATAAGTACAGAGTACATCAAGTGTAACACAATACTACAGAGAAACATAACGCAGAAAAGAAAAACGGGGACTGTGAGAGATCGCCATCTAAATAACGTGAAGAGGGAAAGCTGTACTCATAGGTGACTTCTGAGAAGATACACACCAAGTGAAGAGGCAACCAAAGAAGCATCTGGGAGAAGAGATTTCCAGAGAAGAAACGTCAAGTTTCAAGACAAATGCAAAACATTTTACATACATTTTCTACTTCTTTAAACACTGATCTGTATGAATTTTAAGGACTTACTGCTTTGTCATGTGGAGGTACTACACGGAAGTAGCGATGATTAGAAGTGACTTCTGATGGAAGTGCCAAAGCAGGGCTGCACCTGAACATCAGGCAGTCAGAGCTCACGACCACAGAGGAAACACACTTCACTGACACAGACCATGAGGACGCTGCTACTGCTGAAGATTCTGCCCACCTCAGCTGTCATCCATCCAAACGCAGAGTGCAGCCAAGATATCGAGAGAAGGCTGAGACCCGGAAGGGCAGCAGAAGAGCGAGGAGAGACCACCAAGAGCGAAGATGCGGCATTGCAGACCAAGGCTAAGATCGTTCACGCCCTCGTGTCCTCAATTACTACGTATGGGTGTGAAAAGCTGGACAGTGAAGATGGCTGACAGGGGAAAACCTGCTTCATTTCAAACATGGTGCTGGAGGGTCAGCTCCGCGGGCACCCTGGACTGCCAGAAAGATGAGCAGGCAGGTCCTGGAGCTGTCACGTCTCCAGCATTGCTGAGAGCAAAAGTGACAGAACCGCAGCTGTCTCACTTCAGGCACATCAGAGAAGGCGGGGTCCCTGGAACAGACAGTAACCCTGGGAACTGGGAACCACAGAGGGCAGAAAGGAAAGAGGCAGACGAAACCCGAGATGGACTGACTGCCCCTGTACGAGAAGCCACGGGCAGGCGTCTGCTGGAGCTGAACGGGCTGTTAGGGACAGGACACTGTGGACCTCCTCATTCACAGGGCGCCCCGAGTCAGAGCCGACTCAACAGCAGGTCGCACGCACGACACATAGAACTCGATCAACACCGTGCTGGTGGGTGCTCGGACTGCAGCCAATGTTAAAGCAGTCGTGAAGCACTGCCATAAACTCTTCGTACTTAGGTTTATTTCTTTCAGGAAAAATTCATGAAAGCCAAATTCCTGCATTAAAAGGCACTGACATTTTAAAAATCACCACAGAGCTCTACAAAAAGGTTGCTGAACACCACACTCACCCAGTACTACATACGAGAATCTATTTCCCCACACCCTCTCCAACTCGGAGAATTACAGAATTCATGCTGTACCTTTTACCAATATTAGTTTTGGTAGCAAGTTATAATTTTAATTTACATTTTCCTTGTCTAGCATTCTATCTGAATATTCATGTTAACATTAATTTTAAAGAATTTAACATTTCCGTGATATTCACTCTTTATCCTACAAGTTCCCCTCAGATTTGTCTTTTTCCTTTTTTAACTTTATTAACACTGCTTACTTTCCAAAACAGTATTTTGCTTGTCTTCTTTCTGTAGTCGAGTCCGGTTTCTACCTTTTACATTCTCCCCCAAATGACCTTTCCTACTCTCGGACCTGTTCTGCATTATAATTATTATACGTTACCATGTATTATATATAATAGATACTATACAATTACCATATTGTAAATATATATCTATATATAAATGTATGTATTGTGTACATTTGGAGCTAGTACGTCAACTTAGTTACTGTAATCTTAAAATAATCTTCTTTACTCACATGTGGTCAAACTGGCTAGTACTTCAACTTTTCCCAATTCTTTTGGCTATTCTTAAGTAATTATTTTTCCTAATATATCAAGTATGTTAAACTTACACAATTTACTCAGGAAGAACTGACTTTCTCATGATCAACTGACATGTTACAAAATAAAGCACCCTCCCACCCAGAAACGTGGTACGGCTCTACATTTCACCAAGTCTTCCATCTGTTGAAATTCTCCATGGATACCTTGACATCTGAACAGCAAATAATCTTAGAAAACAGAATAATCTCCTCCTCCAGGGTGGGAAGTAGATTGTTTCCTGAGAGATTTGGGGACAAGGGAAAACCCATGCTGCCTGTAGTAACTACTTCTGCCTCTGATTCAGAAGTCTTTTATCTTTGGCCAGCATCTATGAAATTGTGGCAGGCTAAGTTATTAGCTTACCAGTATGGTAAAACCCCAGACTCCTGAGAGTTCTTCACACTACCCTTCAATAAAAACCTGCTGCATTGTTCTTACAGGCCCCACAAACTACAGATTCTTAAGTTCTCATCGTTTTTACTGGTACGGTGACTAGGACATTTTTCCAATTAAATTATTTATAGCATTTATCCCCTCTCCCTTCTATTGCATACCTCTTTTCTTTCTTTTTCTACACTGCATTACGCCAACGGCGGTGACGAGACACACTTAGGTCCCCACTTGACAGAGGCCCCCCTACTGTGCACCTCCAACTGTCTGAGATGAAGCAGCTTTCGGTACTTTCCCCTCTCCATTGGGAACAATATTTCTGTAAAATATCCCCAAAAATGAAGTGCTGGGAATATAAAATAGACATAAAAACACAAGCCCAAGTTCCCCGCCAGTCAACAAAGGTGAACCGCTGCCACGACACCCGCCTTCGGCTCTGCACTGCCCCCCACAGGCCGTCACGCGGGCACGAGCGCTGAGTGGCGCTGCCCGGGGGCTCCGTCTGAGTGCAGCGCTGCCATCAGCTTCACGGGATTCCCTTCAGCACGTCCAGGGAGCATTGTCCTACTCCGTTTCCTACGTGCTTTATGATATGCACTTGATTTTATGAAATGCTTTTTTAAAAAAGACCTTTATTAAGTTGACCACTGGGTGGGTACTTTCTCTTATAAACTCATTAACATGACGTAGTAAGAAATGTGCTAGAGATATCGTGTAAGGTATGGTACTGTGCACCATATCATTTTTCTAAAACATAAAAAATTCTGCATTCTTAAATCAGGTGGACTTTTTATAAAGGACTGTGATTCAATAGCATTTACCTAATTTTTAAAAATCTGACCTAGAATGGGTTATTTTTATTTATCTTTTACCAAGAGCACTTTAAAATTTTATATTTTTTGCTTTCCAATTCAGCAATTTGTTTTCATCTTTATTAATTTCTTCCCATTTTTGCTGTTCTATTTTCCTGAGCCAATACTTACTAATTTATTTTAAAACCTAGGTACTGTACAATAATAAAAGCATTCAATGTTCCTTTGAATAAATGACCACTCCTCTAACCTCCAGAGTTTTGACAGATACTATCATCTAAACAGTCTGCAATTGTAATTTTAAATTTTCATGTAGAACCAAGTGTTACCATTTCCCACTGTTTAGTAGGATTTTTTTTTTTTTGGGGGGGGGGGCTGTTTGCTACTTCCTCAGAGTACCGTTTTAGTTTTCCCAATACATGAAAAGATACAAAGGCCCGTTCCGGCCCTCATTAGCAGAGCTAGCTAGCTATCTCTCTTCCCTTAAGTCTGTCAGGCAGAATTAGCTGTTTCGTTCTTCTCAGGACTGGGAAGATTACTAAAAGCATCCCTTGCGCAGGTGTTTTAAAACTTACACAAACAGGACACAGCAGACCGGAGCACCCAGACCCTGAACCCAAAGGTAACAGCAAAACGAACTGAAGCCTGTTCTATCAGCCTGCGCCTCCTGATTTACAACCACCTGCCATGACTACCCAGCTACAACCAACCCCCCCTTTTGGTGCAATCAAAACCAACAGCCCCTACCCCTCAGGGCTGATACATTTCTCCACACCTTGCCCTTTCCCTATCTTGGGAAAGTAAAAATACAACTTGATTGTCCATATTTTCTTCTCTTTGTAAATTCTTTCGCAGCCCGTGTCACCAGCCACTGTAACAATATACACATGGAGGGGACCTCACCGAAATGCAGTACGACTTCAGCAGCCAGGGCATCCGAGAAATGCCAGGCTCGGCTCTGCAGCCTCGGGCTTGGCTGAGTACCTAGAAAGCCCGCACGCCGCCCAAAGATAAACGTCCTGCCGACAGGGAGGACGTTATGAATGCACAATAAATGCCAAGTGTTACCTGTAACTTGGGAGTGCACTGTTCTTTCTCATGGTCCACATGACTACCCACCAGATGGGTCTACCATTAACCCTAAAAAAAAGAGACCCTGTCCTAGGAAGTGTGTGGACTCATCCTGGCCCACCGCAACTGGGAGCAGCTGCTTCCTCCCCTAAGTGTCTCCTATGAAAGCTCTTATGAATTTGAATTAGGCTGTGAGTGAGCTCTTCTGAATGGATCTTGACTTTAGACTTCTGGGACTTTCCTCAGGCAATGTACATTATTAGCCTTTCTAATGCTAGGGGCACTGATACACTATGAACTGGTGTTTGTCTTTTCTGCTTTCTTCCCTAATGTTTACTCTGACATTAATATTGCCATTCCTTTTTGTATTTCATTTGCCTGATAAAGCTTTATTCATGTCTTTATTTTCAGTCTTTCTGATGGAAAGATTTCTGTATTTTGCACAGAAATGTTCCAGAACTGTGAGAAGGCCAGTGTAGCTGGAATACAGGAAATGCACAGTCAGAGCATTCAATGGGAAAGATCTAGTCCGTTAGATAAGGAAAAGACAATAGGGTCTTGTTTCTGGCATGGCCAAGCTAGCGCCGACACAAGACTACCACTTGCAGGTAACAGGAACTCTGGAAAAACTACCAAGGACCTCCACAGCTATATGCAGGCACCAAAAAGCTATCAGACTCCAGAGGAGATTTCAAATGAGCGAAACCAAGAAGCAGCAAAAGTGTAACACCTGTTTATGAGGCTTTTCGTCTGAGGGAGGACCATGGGAGGCAGCTACGACTCCAATAGAACATCCAGTCTCTCTGGCTCTGGCCTGAAGTATCAGATGGTTGAGAGTTCGGGGAAACTAAAGCCGCCAGTTAGTTAGTGAGGAGGAAAGCCTGGGAAGTAGAGGTTCTGTGTGCAAACCCCGCCGAAAGCACTAACTCTGCCACTACACAGACACAGGACAGACCCCAAGCTGCCTGGCAAAGGATCAGAATACTGGAGACTGGAGCTGTTCCTCAAAAGCAGTGTTTGCAGGTTGAGTCCAACCAACTTAACTGCTTGACAACGCAACAAAAGCAGCACTCTTTGGAGGAACATTATTTAGAGTCTCTACAATGTATTATTCACAATGCTCAGAATATAATACGATGTTACTTGACATAAGAGAAAAAATGCAATGAACAAAGCCAAACCTGAGATGATTTAGATGTCATAATTAGTGGCCAAGGATTTAAAAGCAGCTATCATAACTGTGCTCAATAACATAAAGAAAATTCACTCATTATGAATATATGCTTATAATGAATGAAAAAGGTAAGAAATGTCACCAGAAGGGAGAAAAAAGCTAAAAATTCTAGAAATGAAAAAGTATCTGAAGAAAATTCAAGGGATGGACTTAACAGCAAAATGGAGGTGACAAAGAAAATAATCAGTGGATCTGAAGATAATCATTTGAAATCGTCCAATCTGAGAAACAGAGAGAAAGTAGGGGGAAAAAAAGATAGCCTCAGGGACTTTTGGGTAAACATGCACATTAACAAAGGAATCCCAGGAAAGAGAGGAGAAAAAAACGAGGCATTAGAAATGCTAGCCAGCTGCCTAACTGTGGTGAAAGACACAGATGTCTAGATGCATGATTCTCAGCAAGCCCCCCAGCTTGACTATGATGTGATTAAAAAACCGTATCTAGTCACATTATAGTCAAACCATGGAAACCAAACATAAAGAAAAAAATGAAAACGACCAAAGAAAACAACACATCACATATAGAAGGAAGTAATCTGACTGTAGGTGACTCCCATTAGAAAACAATGGAGGTAAAAAGACAATGAAAAATTATTATTTTACAGAAAATACAGAATAGGTCGTAACATGTGGAGCAACAGCCAGTATTTCCAAGTATCTGAAGGAGGTGCGACACTCTTTTCAAGGCCAGAAACAATGTCAGGATCCTTTTGTCCAGTCCCTTCATTTTACAGACGGGCAAACCAATGAAATTAAGAATCCTCTTAGTACCTAGTGGCACCAAATACCAGAAAGGCTCTTGACTTCTGAGTCAGAGACAACGGAAGAAAACAGAGTATGTATTTTTACAGCCAGAATGCAAAAATTCAGTGAAAATAAATTGTTACAATTTTGTAGAGAGATTTTATAAAATGGAATCCTCCAAGTTACCTAAGGGATCCACGAAATTGTATTGTGAACCCTTTTTAATGTCAACCATTCTATTTTTGTGAAAATTCAAATTTTCTTTTTAATTAAATGAGAAAAAAAGTTTATTTCTTAAAAACAGTACAAGAAAGGGTCTTTGTTGCATGTTCACACATAAGATTAAAATAATTGTGGTACCAAAAGCACTGGAATATTGCAATGCATGAAACACTATTTTTCTCTCTGCTATGTAAGAAAGTGTTAATGGGACCCAATGTTGTGTCTTAAAATGTTACCGACTTTTACACCGTTTAACGTGTTATCTTTGGAAGTACGCAGAACACAACAGGCTCTGAAAAGTCAGTTAACAAATAAATGAAATACAGAGAACCGAAAGACATACAGAGTAAAAGAATTTCCTGAGCCCACAAGTCAGGTGCATAGTAAGAATGAAATCCAATCCTCAGCGCTCACCCCAGCGCTCTGAGGAAACCTGACGCCAAGGTATACACTAAGGAACACTTGAATACATTTGAAAACAACATTGGAAAACTGTCCCCGTCTCCATACATACGGGGGTAGCATGACCTCAGGACACACTTCCTCAAGTGTTTGGCTGGAAGCACTTACCCCAACAGCTGGGACTTCTTCGCTCTTCACTTCATTTATTCGAACCAAATAGTTCACGAAGTCTCTGGCGGCGTTGCTCTGGGCGTCCTTCTTATTGGTGGAATTGCCCATGCCAATGTAATTGTATCCTTCCACTCGAACCTTTGACAGTCAGGAAAACAACTTAAGAGACTGGCCTGGGTAATTCTGGGACTTAAAAAAAATCGTAATTCAACCATGCATTACTCCATAAACGCAGCGAAATAACACACCTAAGAGAATTCAAGGACTGTCTGCCTCATGAAAAAGCTTCAATCGTTTTGTCTAGTAATAAGCTAATCCCAAACAAGAATATGAACTTATGTGGCTCAGATATCCTCTACTCATCTAACACAATGGTCCACATTATTTTATAAGACCCAAGAACAAGCTCTCTATTTATATTTATTTTAAACACTTAGACCTAAAGCAATCAAGAATTACTGCACTTTCTACAGGAGTTAGCAAAACTGCAAACAGTGATCTAACTTTTCTATTCTGTAGTGCTAGTCCGTGAAAGCTGAAGATACATGTTCTAAGTAAAAGAATTTACCTATCGGATTGTTTTCAAACTAATGCTTACTTGAAAATGATTTATAAAGCTATAAAATAGCAAGCAAGTCATAATAAAGAACATTATCTAACATGCGACACATAAACATGTCCAAATAGCAAACAATGTAAACTGTGCTCTTTAGTACCTCACACATGAACTTCTGCCTGTTTTTGTTCCCCACGGCTCTAATTTCGTAGGTTGGGGTCATCTTCCTTTTGCCACACCAGGCGTACAGGAAATTTTTAACATCACCCATGATTCAGGTCTCTTCTTCAGACCTACAAAAAAAAAAGGTTAAAAACTTCATTATTTATAAGAGCAAACACTGGAAATTACCAAGCAACCATTGGAAATATCAAAGCTGGAATTTACCGAAAATCTAGGTTAAATACAGGATATTTTATCACATTGCGGTGAAAACTGCCTATGAAGAAATTTTAATGACTTAATCAAAGAGTCTATGACGTGTTATAAATAAAAGAGGGCTACAAAAATGTATAATGTGGCCTATAGAATATAAAAAAGTCTATATTCCTAAATCAAGACTGGAAAAGAATTATCCCCCCAGAATGGTTATCTTTCTTTGGGTGACAAGGGACTTTCATCACTTCTTTAAAAGAGGTTATGCAATGCCCTACTTTTTTACAATGGGCACCTCATGTGTTTTATTTCATTCAATCCTTACAACAATGGTAGATAACATTACGTGGTAGGCATTACCATCATCTTTTCACAGAGGAAGTAACTAGGACATATAAAGTTTAAGTAACTTTTCCTAGTCACCCACTGTGGGGCTTATATTCAAACTCAAACTACTTACTGTACTAAGAAATGGTCATTCATCATGTTGTGTATGTATCCAACAGTTTATCCTAATTCTGATTATGTCTCCCAGCAGACCCTCCTCAGAGTTGTGGGCTGTATATTGTAAGCCCAAATACATTCAATACGCAGTGCCTGAACTGCAAAGTCGTGTTACCTGAGGTCGCTCCTCTAGACCTTGTTATTTATCAGTCTGAGGACATTACGTCTTCTCGAAGTGGAACATACCACACATACTTGCCACTCTCCCTTTACTCCCGGGTTCATAAGACACCAACAGACTCATGAGCCTAAGATATGGGTCTAAATTATAAGCAGGATATCTGAGGCCAAGTTTAGAACCCCCAAATACAATGAATTTAGTTTGCTGTGAGAAGAAACCCCATAACTAACATCAAACCTTTGTCTTCTGTTAATGTTTAGGTGCGTTTTGTTAACACCTAAATCTAATGTCATCAAACTGGGCCCTGTTTGTGTAAACCTGTTCATTCTGTACCCACAGACTAATCCTGGGGATGTCCTGTTAATGGAAACGCTGTGGAAAGCTGAGGATGTCTGTTTATTCCACCTATGAATAATTAACTTAAAAACAAGCCTTCAGGGTGAATGAGTAACATAACATAGGCAGAACTACACCACCAATTTTCTTCCTCCCTTTCTATGTATGTAGTCTCATCTAACTCTGTAATACTCAATATTAACTATTCAATATGAATGAATGACCAAAAATATTTTCAAAATTTAGTCCTTTCTAAACTACACAATCTCTAAGCTACACAACCAGAAAAGTTCATCAAACTATAGCATTCAAGTACTCGTCTGAATGCTAACATGGCAGCTCAAACGGAATTTTAAATTTCCTCTCCAAATTTGTTCCCCCTCCCGACCCCTAACGCCAGAGATCCCATTTCCCTACACGGCGCCAACATGCACCAAGTTACTCGCACGGTCGACCAAGTGGGAGTCCCTGACGCCCTCGAGATCCTCCACAGCTATCCTTGCAGAGCCTTTACTCCGAGCCAGACCACATCCCTGGAAGATCACCTACATGAACCACTGTTCTTAACCCTTACAACTACTGTACAGAAGAAGCATTATCACCATCCCCTTTTCAGCGGCCAATAAGCTGTGACAATAACTTGCCCTAGAAGACAGAGGCCTTAACTGGGAAAGGCAGATAGTCTCTGACTCCTAATCTACTAAACAATTCTGCCTCCAAAACCTTATCTCTGTTGGATGAAAAAGGGACCAAACACTGAACCCGACAAAGTCAGGGGAGGCCAGCATGGAGGACCCCACAGACTCAGAGAGGAAGTAACCTCCTAGGATGGTCTGAACCTAAAAATTCTTAACTAAACGCAGTCATGGCTGGTAGTTAGGTCCTAGGCCTGTGGCTTCCTTGACAAAGGTCATCTTTACCTTAAGTGAGCCAGTCTACTGCATGTTTGCATCTCGATGACACACCTCTGAAACACCAGAGTAATCTTTTCCTGACCCCTCAGGGCCCAACCCACTGCAGAACCCTTCATTCTTACCTTGTTCCCCACTTCCCATCTCCACATGCTGTGAATAAGGATCAACTACCCTGTACCCACCAATGTACACAAAATACGTGCTTCTCTGTTTTACTTTTTATCCAAGCCCAGACTTCCCCACTTCACTTTCTCCCACCCCCTTCATCTACCACCAATGATCTTATGCAACACCACCTCCTCTGAATCTAAGGTATAAATAAAATAAGCTGTAAAATTGCCCCTCTCCAGAGCTTTTTCTCAGTCCGTTGTGATTTTGCTTCCTGGCCAGTGTCATCAGTTTGGCTCAAATAACCTCATAAAAATTCTTTACAGGTCTGGACATTTCTGGCCTCTCCCACCACTACTGCACACCTGCTGGACTGCAATGTCGTCCCGAATAATTCCGTTTCCACTCTGACCACCCCGAAATCCGTTCTCTTAAATCCTTCTCACCACGCTGCAGTCACAT
>PVKM010047998.1:0-11304 GCA_004027735.1 Carollia perspicillata
ATGTTTCTCTTTCTTTCTCCCTCTCCAAAAATAATAAACAAAATCTTCAAAAAATAAAATAAGAAGGGAAAAACATTAAAAAAATAATTAAATAGAATGATGAATAAAAATCAGAATTTACTAACTTTGCTTGGCATCATGATTGAACTCCTCTGAAAAAGGAAGGTACAAGGGGAGGGACCCACGAAAGTGAAATTTATTTATTAAAAATTGTGTATTTATTCTTACATGTTTAAACTTTATTCATCTTCAAAGTACTCTCCATTTGATGCAATACACCTATCAAGATGTTTTGTCCACTGTTCAAAACAGTTTTTGAATTCATCAATTTTGATGCCTTTCAGTGCTTCTGCCATTTTTTGTTTCACCTCTTCCACATGGACAAAACATTGTGAAAGCGGTAAACATTTCCCTTTAAGGACTTTTTTCACTGGGGAAACAAAAAAAAGTGTCTTGGGAAGAGATCAGGTGACTAGGGTGGGTGGAGCACGGGGGTCATTTTGGTCAAAAACTGCTGAACACTCAGTGCAGTGCGGGCAGGTGTGCTTGGAAATCACCCACCATGAAATGGGCCAACGGGTTAAAAGAGTCTTCAAAAAAAATTCACTGAAGCTGAACACAGCCTGTCACGACAATGCCAGCTGGCACACGGATACAGGTGGGTTCCTAGAACATCACGTAGCGGGGGAAGCCTGTACTACACAAGGGGCCTACCCTCTAGAAGATAATTCTGGTTTTGGGGGAGGTCCCCCTCATATATACATATATTGCACTAATTAGTCAAGCCCTTGCATCATTAAACATTTTGTAAGAGAAAATAATGAGGATTTACTGCTATTAGAATATATATTTCATGATATGTTTTGATAAAACAACCTTCATTAACTACCAGATTAATGCACAGAAAATCTGAAAGAAATCCCCTAAAACTTTTGTTGGCAAGTTCATTCAGTGTATCTGAAGAATTTGTAAGTTCCAGAACACACTCAAATTTCCTTGAAGAGCATCGGCATCATTAACTTGCACCCCTGTGAGTGGAGGCACTACTTTTCTTTCCACCAAAGACACGTCCTGTGGTGAGGACTGAATGGACTACAATGAATGGAATGGTTTACCTTTTTTAAAAAAAGATTTTATTTATTTAAGTTTTGAGAGCGGGGAAGGGAGGGAGACAGGGAGAGAAACATCGCTGTGTGGCTGCCTCTTGAGCACCCACCACCAGGGACCCAGCCCGCAACCCAGGCTTGCCCCCTAACTGGGAATCGAACCACTGGCCCTTCGGCACTCAGTCCACTAAGCCACACCAGCCAGGGCTGGTTTTCCTTAAATATGGAGGGAGAAGGGCTTTAGGAGCAAAACTTCCTTCAACAATAAACTAGAGATGGAAGAGGTGAAGTCCTTTCTACCCCACTAACCCACACCACCACATCTGGATGAGCATATCCCAGCGCAGGCCAGCTCTCCCCAAGCACAAGACAATGGAAACGGAATGGCTTGCAGGTCAAGAGTGTGTTCCCCTGGCGCAGGGCCAGAGCAGGGCAGATCACGAGAGCGGCTTCAGGAAGGAGCCAGCGTGAGAAAGCAGACCTGTGGTCAGACCGAACGCGAGCTGAGAATCTGAACACGGATTTCCTTGGGACCATCCAAGCCGCTCTGCCCCCTCGAACACCACTGACTGTTGACCTCTGGCTTCGAGCACATTTCCTTGGACTGGAAAAAGACATCGGAGGCTCGATCACTGACTGGTTTGGAATTTGCGGAACAGTCTTGAGCCTTATTGTTCTCATCTGGAAAGTAGAATCTATCTAGTTTCCTATTCCCTTCCCACGGTATTTCTAGAATTAAACACGAGGAATAGTTAATAATACTATTTAGGTTTTAAATAGGACTTTTAACTTTTCTTATTTAAGAATAAAATATTTATGAGAAGAACACGACAGTACACTAATAAATGAAGGCTTCCTCCCCTTTAAGTTGGATCTGATTTATTCATTTTATTTTATTACTTATTTATTTTTTAAATTGACTTTATTAGGGTGGCACTGTTTAATAAAATTATGTAGGTTTCAGGTGTGCAATTCTATGATACATCATCTGTATATTGTATTGTGTTCACCACCTCAACGGAGACTTTTAACTTAACAAAAGCCTTTGTTATCTGGGCCCTGTGTTCCTCTCCTAACTCTCCCACAAACGCAAGGCTTACCTTTCTGTGGCAGCTGTGGGTTGTGCAGACCAAGGGCAAGACTTGCACAGGATCTCACAGCAAATAAGTGACCTGGTTGGGAGTAGCACCTACGCTGACCCCCTTTCTCCGTATGTACCAGCGTGGGAAAATATCACAAAAACAGTGAAAGCGAAGCACAAAGAAATCACCAATTAAATACCAGCAAATAAACAGAAAGTATAAAGTTTATTTAATATGTATAGTATATACAATATCTAGAATATCTATGTTCAAAGTTTACCCAGGTTTTTTAAAAAAATGATTTTCTTAAAATGAGAGAGGCCAATTAATATTCTTAGCCTATTCTACCAAACTACGACTCAGTTAACTGAAGGGGACGAAATAAACACCCGAAGTTCCCAAAGGCACTTTCGTTCCACCACACACACTCGTTCCTCACTGTCCAGTACCCGCGGCAGACTTCCTACTTCTGTAACCAGCCGGCAGGGTGGTCCCCCAGACACAGTGCTGCCAGGCAGACAGGGAAGTTCTCGGAAATAATGACACTGCAGCAGACTTTTCTTTTTTTGCTTTATTGGAACCCAAGTTTTAGTTCATTTTTTGACTAGTAATATAAAAGGTATTACGAAAGAGTAAGTTTCCCTCCCAACCCGCTTCTCCTGCCACCCTGCTCCTTTCTCCGAAGACAAATCGACGAGGAAGAATTTAAAGCGGGAAGTCTGCTGTAATCCTGCACGTGCCGCGGGCAGCACCAAATAAACAACTCAGGGCTAATCTGCAGTATAGGAAGAGTCTGGGTGTTCTTGTACGGACTTTGTTACAAAGACTGAGTATAGAAAGTGGGAAGCGGGGTGTACTCAAGGTCAAAGCCGAAAGGTCGAGGAAGCACAAAAGAGGCTGAAGGACAAAGGGATGAAAACAGTGAGTCTGGGAGCAGGGACCCAAGACTGGGAGTTCTGCGTGCGCCCAAGACAGCATTGAGGTTTCCAGAAGTCCACGTAGAGCAGCTAGATCAGAATAAATGCAGGTAGCCAAGCCAGTCAAACAATGTAGAACAAAAAAGTTCTACACTGGAGTCAGGCCCAAGACCCCCCTCTTCTCTGAGCTGACCCCAGAGACTCATGAATGACCCTGAGTGCCTGCCCCGACCTCCAAAAGTCACATATGATCTAAACTGCTTTATGAGCAGAGAACTCTCACATTTCAGAGCTGAAGAAGCTTAAATATTATCTAATACATCTATTTCCAAGCAATTTGGTTGCAGGGTTCTGTAATATTCTTAAAGAAATTGAGGATCCCCCAAAATTTTTATGTGAGCTTTATCTATCGATATTTACCATATTAGAAATTAACAATGATACTTTTTAAATAAAATAATTAACTTATTTTTAAATAACAAAACAAAGACATTACATGTTAAAATATGTTTTCCAAAACGAAAAAAAAAAATAATGAAGGGAGAAGACTGGCATTATTGTACATTTTTAAACATCTCTTTCATGCCAGGCTGAATAGGAAATGGCTGGATCCTCGCCTCTGCTTCTGCATTCAGAGTGCCTGGCATCGCATAGCACGCAGCCTCAAGAACCCACTGTGAACACACGCACCCGCACCAGTGGTTTGAGTATAAGAGCTCCTGAAGGGTCTTGGGGACCCCAGTGGTTCCTGGCCCACAGTTTGAAAACTACCAATCGAATGCAATTTAGAGCTGCACTTTCCTGTAATGCCACTTCTTAGCAATGTGACCTCGACAACTTATTTAACCTCTCTAGGCCTCGGCTTCCTTAGCTGTAAAGTGGAACTAATAATAGAAGGTCCCTTCTATGACCAGGTGTATTCCCACGTGTGTTGTGTCCTCCCATTTAAGCATATACAGTGAGGTCATAGCTATAAATAGTTAATACAGTGTTTGGCTCACAGTCATCACCCAAATGATGGCTCTTCCTATTGTTGTTAATATTTGTTGTTAACTACATACCAAGCATTGTGCCAGGAATAGCAGAGTGAATGAGATGGCCTGAGGGTCATATCAAAGTAAGGCTCAGTTCCTTAAGAGTAGAGGAGACAAGATAAATACATACGTAAGGAACAAAACGGAGTATGGCAAGGATGATACAAAAGAGGGAGAAGTCACACTGATTCATTTCGCCCACAAATATTAGTCAACCTCTCCTGTATCCCAAGAGCAGCAGCCAGGAGGGGCCGATGTAGTGGAGCCCAGAGAATGAGCAGGCAGGTGGCAGGAGGTGAGGGGGTACAAAGGGATTGGGTGGTCTGCGGACACACTGTGTAGACCAATGTGATTGGGGTCATAAGAAAATGTTTTATGAGAAAGTGGCATTTGAGTTAGAATTTGAGAAGAGGTAGGATTTGGGAATAGAGTTGATGTGCAAATTCTTTTATTTATTTGTTCAACAAACATTTCATTTTTCTGCCACGTCTGCTCCATGTTGCAAGAACTGAGGACCCTCACTTTCAAAGAAGATATTTTTGCATTTAATTGTTTTTACTGTATAAGAAATACATACTCACTTAAAAAAAAAACACTAGACCATACAGGTGAGCAAAAATGAGAAATGAGAACTACCCATCATGCTCCTGTCCAGAAAACACCACTTCAGGGCCAGGATTAGGTGATGTAAGTGAGGCCATTTTCCTCAGGTGTAAAATTTAATGGGGGGAGATACCAAAAATTTCAGTAATCCAGATAAACAGTGTACTTTTTCTATTTTTACTGATTTGAGAGGGAGGGAGAGAAGAGAGAAATGGATTCACTGTTCCACTCACCTGTGCGTTCATTAGTTGAGTCCTGTATGTATACACCCCTAACTTACTGAACCCGCAACCATGGTATATTGGGATGACAGTCTAACAAACTGAGCTACCGAGCCAGGGCCAGATAAAGAATGTTTTAACGTAATTAAAAAAAATCAAAATTCTGCAAAAAATCCAGGATGACAAAATACCTCAATTTTAAAGGAAGGCAGCTGCCCCGCTCAGGCTCACTTGCCTCACCCTAACCCGGGCTCCGACTGGGCTGGGTCATTCCCTGCATGTCCCCTCTTCCCATCTGATCACTCCTCTGCCATTCCCTGCCCTGCTCTGGTCCCTAGGAGACTGATCCCCAAGGACTGCACCAATGCTATTCTTCGCCTTCTGGTTTCCAGATGGGTTCAGCCAGCAGGGGCCACCTATTGGAAACCAGAGGGTGGGAGGAGAGAGAGGTTGAGGTACTTCATTCCTCACTCCCTCCCTTTTCATCACCTAGGTTCTGGCAGTGGTTGCTTCCTCCACAAATACAGCTCCTGCCCAGAGGCCTCTCTCCCACACCTTTTGGCTTTTACAGAGCTCCCCTCCCCCTTCAGGCCTAGGAGTGCTATTGCCAGACCCTGGGTACCTCATGCTCTCTTACTGATGCCCTTAATACTGCTCACATTTCTATAAACTATCCCTTTAAAAGGAATTCCCTTCAAAATTCCAATTTTAGGGAGCCTTCTGTTTCTTAAGACAACCTTGATTGTTACAGTCACTCTTGACATTTTGGGTCTAGTTGTTTGCATTGAAAAAAATGTGGGTCAATTTTAAATCTCCATAAAGATGCTATTATTGTATGTTATATGTGATTATATTATGTGTTTAGGAAAGCACTCCCTATACTGGCTTACAAGATCCTACTTGTGGAGATCTGCTAGAGAAATACAAGTAAAAACCATCCTTTTTATGCTTTTTCTCTCTGCTCCAGGCAACTCGTTTCCCCAGGTTCACTCTCTTCTCCCAAGTGAAACTGTCTATTTTCACCAATTTCTGGGCTGAGGCCTAAGGCCTGGGGGGACTTGATCATCTGAGTTGTCTCCTCAGTGAAACGCAGGGTGTGGGGTGGGAAGGGGGAAGGATAGCGATGTGGGGAGCAAGACCAGCAGTTTCCTGTCTTGCCTGGAAAAGTGTTCGGAAGGAGACCCTAGAGCCGGAGCAGTGGGCCACCCGTTACCTGCTTTGTTGCAGAAGTGAAGAATTCAAGGGGGCAATGGCACACCTTTATCTCTTGGTCTACCCTCGACCTCCCACATCTGCCCTCCTACCAAGCCCCTTGAACCATGTCTGCTGCCTCCTCAGTTCTTTTGACACCCTGAGGATGGCTGTGTGTGAAGCTCAAGGAGTCAGTTTCTTCAAGACCCACCTGCCAGATTTAACCCTAAGCCAGTGGGACCAGTGATGTTTGTCCACAGGGAGCTGGAAGAAGCTGGAAAAGCCAGTCTGCCAGTGTAGACTTCCTCCTCTCCCCTAAATAAATTTTACTTGCCACCTGTTGATTCCACTTCAGGCTTGTCTGATTATGTGTTTAAAAAGTTTGAGGGAACACTCACTGTGTAAAAGAAAACACACTCAGGGATCCAGAGGAAAGCCCCTTCTCACCTCCACTACCCACTACTCTGCTGTCTGGGGGTGGGGATGGGGGGGGAGGTGAGAAAACAAAATTCCTGGGTGGAGGAAACGTGAGAAAAAGAGAACAAAGCAAGTAGAGTGACCATCCAGTCAGAAATGCAGCAGGGAGGGAAAGGCCACCACACTCCGGAGTCCCATGCTCAGCTCGCACCGCGGGGGGCCACGTGGGAGCCCCTGAAGTGAACACCACACTGACACTTCCTTCATGGCTACAGGAGGGCCGTGAACTTTCTTTCCCATACATTTCACAGTAGAAAAACAAAAATGAATCACAGTGGGGATAGTTTTAAGTGTTGCCCTTAATCTTTTGCTTGGACTGTTAGAAGAGTTTGGAATTTTCCTTTTTTGCCTTTAGATTCTCTCCCGTTAGATTTGAGAACATTAATCAAGCACCTACTGTGTACTGGACACTTAGCTTGATGCTGGGGACACAAAAGGGAAGACCTTCAAGGCCCCTACCACCTCGAGAATGATCTTTGGGATGAAGGAGTAGGAGAGAGAATTGGGTATACGGATGCTTAGGAAAGGCTGCACAGCCCAGGCATGTCTGAACAGAGTTTAGAAGGCTGAATGGGAGTTTGTAAGGTGGAATGGGAGTAAGGTGGAGAGGAGAACATCGCAGAGAAAACAGGCATAGAAGAATGAAGTAGGAAGACATTCTTCTATCACTAACATGACATAAAATTTTGGATAAGATACTTATCCTCCCTGACTCTAAGTTCCACCTGAATAAAAACAAATAGTGACACCCACATAGCAAATAAAACTAGTGGGTTATGAAACACCTCTCAAGGACAAAATGGCACCCTCACACCCACAAGGTAAATGCTACCACAACTCAGGGGAGACATGCTCTTGGAAAAGGCACTTAGAACAGTTTATCCCAATGTTGACTCTGGTTTTGGCTACATAAAGTCTCATTCATTCTTACTTCTGACCCCTGCCCCCGGCTGTAATTATTTTTCCACAGAACTGGACCAGCAGGAGTTGGGGGAATAGTTCATGGACTCCCAATGGACAGCAGGTTAAATGACTGTCAGGAAGAAAATAGCAAACTTATGATCTCAAAATAATTCCTTGGTCATCCGCATCCAGCATAAAGCTAGACTTTAATGACACATGTGATTTAAAAATAAATGGTTCCCTGGCTGGTGTAGCTCAGTGGATTGAGCGCAGGCTGCAAACCAAAGGGTCGCCAGTTCGATTCCCAGTCAGGGTACATGCCTGGGTTGCAGGCCAGGTCCCCAGTGGGGGCCACATAAGAGGCAACCACACATGGATATTTCTCTCCCTCTCTTTCTCCCTCCCTTTCCCTCTCTCTAAAAGTAAGTAAGTAAATAAATAAATAAATTTAAATTTTTTAATTAAAAAATAAATAATAAATAAATAAATAAACAAAAATAAATGGTAATATTATCTGCGTAATAGTATTCTGGCATTAAATTATTTGATATGACTTAAGCATGTTTCTACAAAAACCATCCCACACCATTCGGCTAGAATCTAGCAGCTAAGACTGACCGGACAGTTCATTATGCCATTCCCTTGCTCAACAGTTGTAACAAGCCCTGCTGAGGACAAGATGACATTAAAATGCCCCCAACCTTATATTCAGATTTCCACAACTGGGCGCCACAGTGGCCTCCACACCAAGCCTTTATTTTTTTAATTTATATATGACCGGCACATAACATATTCGTTATTCCCAGCTTTTTTTTAACTATTTCTCTGCAGAAACCCTATTCTCTAGCAAAACTAGTTTGCTCAGTGTCCCTAACACATGACATACCATGTGATCCTTGACCTTTTATAAGGATATTCTCACCCTCCCACTCCCATACCTGGCTAGGCTACTAGATATATTTTCCTCTGAAGATCCCTAGTGAAAATTCTCTTTTTCTTTTTCATGTTCATACAAATAATGCCTTTAAAAATTTATTTTTATTGTATTTTTTCCATTACAATTTATCCCCCTTCTACCCCCTCGCCGCTCAATCACCACACTGCTGTCCATGTCCATGAGTCCTTTCTCCTTTGTGCTCGATTCCTCCACCCCCTAACCGCCCCCACCAACAGCTGTCAGCCTGCTCTCCATCTATGAGTCTGTCTCTATTTTGCCTGTTAGTTCAGTTTGTTCATTAGATTCCACATATGAGTGAAATCATAGGCTATTTGTCTTTCTCTGACTGGCTTATGTCACTTAGTAGTGTTCTCCAGGTCCATCCATACTGTCACAAAGGATGAAATTTTCTTTACTTCTTTTTTTTTTATAGCCAAGTAAAGGAACTTGGCTATGTTGTATAAATGTCCCATACTTGTTTTATCCACTCATCTACTGATGGACACTTGGGCCCCTTCCATATCTTGGCAATTATAAATAACGCTGCAATGAATATAGGGGTGCTTATGTTCTTTTGAATTAGTTTTTGGGTTTTGTCAGAAAAGCACTTTAATCTGTGATGACAATTTTTTCTATTGTAGCTTTGTTGTTTAGTTATGAGGAATTTTGCACCTGTTATGTTTGAAGCACTAAGTTCCTTCTTAAAGGTTCTTAAAGGTGAACAAAGGTTAATTCATTCATTCCTTTCACAAGCTTTCACTGAGTACCTTCTACATGCCAGGCACTGTGCTAGGTACTAGATACACACAGATAAAACGTGGCCCTGTCCTAAAGAGGCTCCCACCATTAGTTGGAGAGGCAGGGATAAGGTTTGTCACAGAGCTATGTCCAAAGGACTCTGTATTAATTATCTAATGCCACAATAATGCTGAGTAACAACCAACCACATAGCTTCAGTGTCATACGGCAATAACTGTTAATTTCTCATGTGTCTGAGGTGGTTGTCCAGACAATCCTGCTGATTTTGGTCGGGGGCCCTGAAGTGTTTGGAGGTTACCTGCTGTCGGCTGATCTAGGATAGCCTCACCATGATGATTCAACTCTGCTTCATGTGTCTCTTACCCTCATGGCAGTGGCTGGGACAGAAGACGAAGGGCACACCTAACTGCATGAGTAATTTGTATGCCTCTGCTTAAAAATGTCCCATTGGTCAAAGCGAGTTGCATGGCTGAGGTCAGAATCAGACTTATGGGACGGGACATGGATATAGAGACAGGAGAACTGGGGTGGTCATTGTGACCTATGACGGGCTCTGAATAAGCAGACCTGGGGCACCTAACTCATGCTGACATGAGCTGAACTTTAAAACAAAGAAAGGTAGTCAGCTAAATCATAAAGAAATCGGGTACTTTTATAAGATCAGCCTGCATGACCTCACAACTTAGAAGACTATACGTATATCTGCATCTTTGCTTCACAGGATGTACACGCCCTCCACTGCTAAACCTTTTCCCCATTTCTTGTTTGGAATTTAGACGTGCGTTCTAGATATGCAGCAGCCTTCAAATGACCGTAAGTCAGTAGACTGAAGCTGTACAGAAAGATGGCATCTAACAGCATCAAGTCACTGAAACAACTCCAACTGAGTACCTGTAGCCTTCTTATCACCTGGGCCAGCACCCAGAACCCCTGTGAAATCCCTGCAGAACCACCCTGCCCTTCAGTATTTCAGGCTCCACTATTACTTTCCTTCCTTCCTTTAATCAAAAATCCTGTTTCTTTAGTCAAGCTGACTCCAAATGCTTTTACATCTTTAGCAGAAGTCATGATCCTATTTATCTCCAGGATGGTTTCTCAATTTCTAGAATGTCAAGTGCTCTGGATAAAACAACACCCCTCCCCTGGCCTCCACATCATCATTGCTGAGAGTAATGAGGGGGCACCTTGGACTCTCCTGGCAAATCCTTCATGACTTCCTTTCCTCCAGTATTCACAGTTTAGCTACCATTATCTGCTTTGAGACCAGCATTATACATTATCACGATTCCCTTATCCTGGCTTATGTGAGTCACACAAGCAGCCCAGGATCCTAGGTCAGTTCCTTATCTCATGCATTTCCACCCAAATGGCCCTACATGTTGGGAGCTGCCCTGCCTGGCTTCAGGAGCTGTAAACCCCCCATGGCTAAGGCTGAGTGAGCGACTTTCAGACCACACGCCACTAAGGAGACAGACCTTATCTCCCTGGCAGAAGCCCCGCTTCTGCTCCTTTTTTCATAACTGGCCCCCAATGCTTGATCAGTGAGCCAATGATGGGCAAGATTCCCCAAGTGGGGAACGACCTAAGACAGGCATGATCACATGGAGGCCCCAGGGAAGGATTTGGGGAGCTAAGGAGAAAGGGGGTGATGGGCCCCCACCCCTCAACTTTGAGGAAGCCTGACTCCCCTGAGTCCAAGAGAAGTCTCTGAAAATTCCTTGGCTATTTGTCTCCTCTGCCTGACTTAAGCCTGAAACAATGACAGAGGGCGGTGCAGCCCTGTGCTGGAAAGGTCAGGCTCCCCGAGTAATCAGGCCTGAGAAAGGATATCTAAAATCCTGTGAAGCGTGCTTTGCTAAGAATGCTCTTAGTTAAATGATAAAGGCCCAAGGAGGAAATGAGTTTGTTTCCCAAAGTTTTGTAGCCTTATAGCTGATAGACCCTGACTCAGAATAGGCCCTCATAGTTCTTTGTATGCTATCTATTGTTTGATCCTTACTGCCTGACAATGATTAATGAACTTTACCTGTATTCCCATTCTAACTGAACCCAATAAAAATCAGTCCGGGCAAGG
>PVKM010047999.1:0-11306 GCA_004027735.1 Carollia perspicillata
TACAAAAATTACCTGAGAACAGGTACCTCTTAGCTTGGCTGTACTTCATTTTCCCCTTTTCATGTAACAGTTTTACCGCAGCCTTAAATATCTTTTTGATCTCATCTGATATCTCTTGCCAGGTCTTCTCATTCTCAGCATTGGCAGATGGCTGCATCTACGGAAATGTGAAAGTGAGACATCTGTCTTTAGATCATCAAAGAAAAATTGATATTTAAAAGCAAAAGAACTATTATCATTTGAAGGTTTACTATGTGCCAATACTGTGACAGGTGGTTAACAGACTGTTTCTCACTTAATACTCCCACTAACCCTAAAAGTTAGAAATTATTTCCATGTGATACGTGAATCTGCCCAAGTTACACAACGGTATGAATACAAACAGGATTTGTTTGCTGCGCTTTCTTACACCATGTATTTCCCTCTTGATTTTTGATACAAATGTCCTAACAAAATCATCTTTCTAATATTCTCTAGAGAGGAGAGAAAATTTTAAAGTGGAAGTGCTCATGTGTTACTATTTAATTATCTATTGTTATTTCTTTACTTGTTTCTAGGATCCTCTAGGAAAGAAAATAGGAGACTTGCCTACCAAGAAAGTAAAATCTACTTTTCTACAGAGTCTTGATGATAATCTTAGTCATACACTCGTTCCTTTCTTTTTTGTCTAAAGAGCACATTTTAATGCAATTTGCATAAAACCTGGAATACGTTCCCAAAATGGAAAGCAAAGGTAAAGACCATAGGCATTTTAGGTATATCCATGACGGGCTCAATAACATCTGATTTTGCAGGAACTGCAGAGAGCGAGCTCTCGGTCTGAGTTTGCAGTACAACGTCCATGGCTCCACCCCACGTAAGGCAGCCCCGCCTTTGACGCTCCTTCATGGCCTCTTCAACCACACTGCCTCTCAATTTGCTTTTAGGCAAGTTTTAGTGGATCCATGCAGACCCCTCCCTGGCTCCAGAGAGGTCGCTCAGCACACACCAGCGTTCTCTGTATCCCCCTGATCTTCTCAAAGCCTTGAACAGATTTGCCTTCCTGCTCCTCCAAAGTGTTTAAAGATGTCTTATGTCCATAATCAATTGACAATAATTGTGAAATGGAATAAACCTAAATTTTGGATGGATGACATGACATGTTAGACATTTTAAAAGGCATGTTATACAACATATGTAATCACTTCAGGCAAACATTTTAAGGGGATGACTTAATACTGTTTTTGTAGAAAATTAAATGAACAGGGAGAATCAGAAATTTTCCCAGTCATACAATTCAAAATTAACAAAGCTGAAAACTGTAATATTAGCTTGACACACACATACAACATACATTCATTTATTGAACAAGTGTTTATGCAGAAGTATCATGTGGGGTTTAGAGAATAATTTAAATTTCCCTAGAGGATCACGGAATCAAATGAAGAGGAATAAATAAAGCCAATGAAATAGTAACATGAGCAAGTGCTCTCAAACCACTGTGTAAACCTGGTTTCTTGAGGGATTGTGTGTGTGGTTTTTTAAAAGATTTTATTGATTTACTTTTTAGAGGGGGGAGAAGGGAGGGAGAAAGAGGGGGGAAACATCAGTGTGTGGTTGTCTCTCACGTGCCCCACCACAATGGGGACCTGGCCCCCAACCCAGGCATGTGCCCTGGCTGGGATCTGAACCAGCAACTCTTTGGTTCACAGGCCAGCCCTGAAATCATCAAGCCACACCAGCAAGGGCAGTTTGTGTGTTTTGATAGCTACATTTCCTAGCTACTATGTTTACTCTTGGCACATTTAACCAGGGAATGGTCTGGGTGTACTCCAATATTCCTCTCTGTAGAAGCAATATTCTTGCAGATAATTACTTTGAAAAATGCATGTGAGGGGAAAGAAGAAAAATCAAGGATTCTAATATGGTTTTATATTGCATGGAGAAAATACTTTATGTTAACTATCAGAACGACGAAGATACAAGGTCTTTGAAGAACTATTGCTCACCTAGGGCTCTCCTCTGAGAGCTGCCTGGTGCTAAATGTACCAAGGCTTGTTCTCTCTGGAAGAGGGAAGGCCTCTGTGGTTTCTTTTCAATCTCTCTGAATTATCTGTGCAATGAATAGACCCACCCGTTTTTCTCTTCCTCTTTCACTCAGTTTCAGGGGACACACAGTAGATATATTTAGGAACCAAGTTGGAGAGGGACAATGATGTTTCCATCATATGCATGTGTGAATCAACTTCACTCCAAGATTCTACACAAGATTAAGTACATATGAAATGTTAAAGGAAAAATATTGAATTAAAAAATAAGAAACTATAAAAAGGTAGGTAGATTTAAAAAGACCACCCCACCAAACAAACACACAAACAAAAATACCTTTCACAAATTAAAAGTACAGCTCTTGAACTTGAAAGTTCAATGTATGGACAGAGTGAACACAGCTGAAGAAAAAAATTCATGAACTGGAAAAAATCTAAAATAATCTCTGGAAAGAAGCACAGAGAGATAAGGACATTGGTAATGTGAAAGAGGATTAAGTGATAGGGAAGATGGACTGAGGTGGTCTACTGTGCATCTAACTAAAGAGCAAAAAAAAAAAAAAAGAACAGAGAAAAGTAGAGGAGACATTATTTGATGAGGTGATGGCGAGAATTTTCCACAACTGATAGAATACACGTATTTGCAAACATAAGAAGCATGACATAGCCAGAATAAATAAATAGACATTTTGCAAAATGGGAAAAATAAGAATATTTTCAGAATAAACACTGAGAAGAGTTTATCTCTAGTTCATTAGTGGAACCTCTGAAAGATATATTTTGGGAAGAAGGACATGACCCCTAAAAGAGAGTCTGAGGTGCTACAAGAAGGTAAGTCACGAACTGGAAGGTTTCTTAGTTTGGAATTTGTTGTTCAAAGGAAATTCAGGGCTCCAGGCAGAATAATTTTCAGCCTGCCATTCCCGGACGACGTCAACAGTTAACAGTAGTGGACAGATACATACTTGGCAGCGAACGGAAACTTACTGCATTTTTATTGCTCTTCAGCATTTCTGATTTGGGCCTGAGGTAATAAGCCGCTGGCACTGCGTTCTCGTCTCGGCAGTACCACTCTTCCAGGAGCTGAGTCTCCAGCTTGGCCTCCACCGCGGCGTCCAGAATCATCTCGAACTCCGAGGCTTCCACTTCTCCGGGGATTCGGATGTTCCCGTACTTTTCCCCTAACAGTCCCTGTGTACCAACAGGAAAGTTCAGTTTAGTGTGTCCCCAGGAAAGGTCATTCCAGTCCTCGCATCATGTGGTCACTCAAATATTAACACGTGCCTTGTGCCATCGGCTTCCTGTTTTAATGACAGCGAATACTTTCTCCCCCCCATGGATTATTTTATAAGTAAAATTAGATCAATCATATTGTAATTATAGTAAGTTCTTCACATACTGAGAAATGAGATTGCATATTGTATTTCAAATTGAAAATACAGAATTTTGTAGCAAATTTATTTTCACAAAGTTTACATAATACAACGTAAGTCCTACTCTTGAGATTTTTTGGTTTGTCCTTGTCACAGAAAAATGACTTGCTGCACCCTATAAAATATCAAACAACTAAATTCTCAAACAAAAGAAATGCTTTTAACAGTTAATAGTATGATTTTGTTTAAAGCCCCAGATTTACCCAGCTACAAAGGAAAACAGTATGAAATCTTTGAATGTGACATTAATATCAACCCCACTGGTAACTGAAAACATGTCAAAATATGAACAAGATGGCATTTTCTCCCTGTTGAATTCTCAAAGAAATACGTGCTCGGTGTTCTGTGAAGGTGTGAGAATGTACCCACCTGGCACTGATGGGTGTATTAACTGATCTGATATTTCTTTGAAGGGTATTCTGGCAATATGTATCAAAAGCTTTAAAATATCTATAAATTGTGACTCAAAAAGTTTTCTTTTGGGAATTTGTCCCTAGAAAATAATTAAGGATGTACATAAGACTTAATGGAATATTTACGCTGAAGCCGTTTTAACAGTAGAGAGTGGAGATAACAATCTAAGTGCCCAGCAAAGGGCATCACTGAAATAGTTCACGGTATCTTCACTCAGAGGATGTACCAAGTTATGCTCCAGAACTGTACTCACATACAGAGATGTTTATAATATGCTATTAAATGAAAAGGTGTTACGAAGCAGTTTGTGTAAGGTGATTCCAATGTTTCAGATATATATCCTCCTCATACATATGATCATGTATGTGCATACACATAGGAGAACTTTTGTAAGACTACACGGTACGGTTGATGGCTATCTTTCAGTAGGTGGTTTTACATTTACTTAGGTTGTTTTATGAACTTACCGATTTTTTATTAAAAAACTTTTTTGGCGGCAATACATATATTATCTTGTGGCGAGGAAAACAGCAGGTATTAAAAAATTTAAACCCAGTGCTATGCTATCTGTACTCAGGTATTTCTTTTGTTTGAGAGTTTATATGTTTGGTATTTTGTAGGTGCAAGCATGTCATTTTTCTGCATCATGAAGAAACCAAGAAATCTTGAGAGTAGAACAAATTTTGTTATATTATGTAAATTGTGGGAAATAAATATGCTTAATAGCATTCAGTATTTCAATTAATCTTCAATGACATGTGTAGTAGAAACAAGGAAGGAACATAGAGAAATTCTAACATAAATCTACACTATTAAGGGCCAGTTTGTTTGCTTTATAGTACCCGTGGGAAGATTTCTATTTAATTTGTGGGCATCTTCATCCTTTCTCTTCCTGTTGACTAGCACCTTTACCGTGAACTTCAAGCCTTCTTTATCCAAGGAATGTGATTGGAATGTGAGTTGGGTTTGGCTTCCTGTGCACCTCTCATTATCGCCTGTCCCTGCAACAGCCACAGTGTTCTCTGTATCTCCTTCAGGCAGGCGAGAGAAGAGAAGTCCTGGGTAGATCTATATCCTGAGTAAATTCATGTCCTAACATCGGCTATAAGGTAGTAAACTTCTTTAGGGCAGAAGCCAGAGCTGTTTATGCCTAGCACATAAAAAATATTTAAAACATTTGTTGAGTGAAGAAATCAAGAAAGAAGTCATTAGAATTTGTACTATTCTTATATGAAGCTTTTTCCTGTATTCACAGGTAAAGTAACAATTTGGGAAGGTACCAGTTTCTAGTTTTTTTCTTCCCCTCACTTGAGGACATGTTTTTCAATGCTTTTAGAGCAAGGAAGGGGGAGAGAGAGGAAAAAAAAAGTGAGGAAGAAACATCGGTTGGTTGCCTTCTCGTATGCGACCCAACTGGGGATTGAACCACAACCGCATACACTGGGTATGTGCCTTGACTGGGAATCAAACCTGTGACCCTTCAGTCTGTGGGATGACATTCCAAGCAGCTGAGCCATACTGGCCAGGGCTGGTAAGGTACCAGTTTTGTCAGAAACCCTCACTTTAGCCTGTTGTGTTTTAGCAGGGTCTGTCTGAACACATTTGTGGTTGGGCCATGGCCTCTCTGTCTCCTTGGGATGTAATCCAGCTCATCTACCTGGCTCACTGAAGGTGACTGTGGCCAACTGAACTGCCTGTTTTGAGCTCAGGTCTCCTCAGTGAAACCCCAGTGACCAGGCAGGAGGGGAGGACAACCTGACTGTTCTCTTTAGCTGCAGAAATCCCTTTGGAAGGGACCTGAACGGAAGAACTTCCCATCACTGGTCTCCATTATTCCAGCACGGTAAAGGAGGGCTTACAGGGGGATCTTTTGAGGTAAGGGTGTTCTAACTCCCAACTCAATATATCAGCGTGAAGGCCACTTAAAAACATTTTTATTTCAATCTTCATTTGTTTGGGGCTATTCTTGACAAAAAATATTGTAGGCAACAAAAATAATGTCAATTCGAGCCCTGGCTGGTGTAGCTCAGTGGATTGAGCGCGAGCCTATGAACCAAAGGATCACGGTTCGATTCCCAGTCAGGGCACATGCCTGGGTTGCAGGCCAGTTCCCAGCAGGGGACACACGAGAGGCAACCATACATTGATATTTCTCTCCTTCTCTCCTTCCCTTCCCCTCTAAAGATAAATAAAAACATTTAAAAAAATAATGTCAATTCGAGTTGTTTCTCACTTTTATCACTTTCTCTTCTAAAATCTCTGATGTTAAAGTTGGGTAAATGAGCATGCACGACCTCTCATTCTGCTGTGAACACAGATGGAGATGACCTTTTTAGGGTAGCCAGTCTAGTGATTACCCTATTGCCCATGACTAATTCTGAGTTGGGGCTGACTGTCGCAAGGAGTGAGGTGTTAGTGCTGGGGTAAGCTGTATAGTAAAGCCCATGGGTCAGTAGGGAAAAAGAAGACTTCTAAACAGTGGCCAGAGCTGGAATCCAAAAAGGCATACTTGGAGCTTGGCCACAGCTGGAGGACCTGGCGGGTAGGCAGAGCATTAAATATGGGACTTAGTAATGGACAGTTCTCCGTTTAGCAGCCAGTGGAGACCAGGAAGGGTAGTCTGGTCTCAGCTACCAAGATGCAAGGCTGGATTTTGGACATGAAGTGGAAACAAAGGCAAAATAGTGAGGAGTCAAGTAAGATCACATCTCAGGGCAGGAGCACCCTCACTGCACCAGCAATTTACACACTGTTGCCCCTTCCTCTTCTCTCTGCTCTCAAGGGGCTCAGCATTGAGGGCAGGGTCAAGTCTATGGATCGGTTTCCAAAATATGCTACCTGGATAACCCATGGGGGTTGTTAAAATATAGGTTACTAGACCCCTTTTTAGACTTAAAGGACACTGTGGTTAGGGAGCATAGGAATCTGGACTTCATTTATTTTAAGATTTTACTTATTTATTTTTAGAGAGAGGGGAAGGGAGGGAGAAAAATATCAATGTGTGGTTGACTCTTGTGCACCCCCTACTGGGGAATGTAGCCCGAAACCCAGACATGTGCCCTGACTGGGAATTGAACCAGCAACCCTTTGGTTTGCAGGCTGGCTCTCAACCTACTGAGCCACACCAGCCAGGGCAGAATCTGGACTTGAAAATGAGATTATAAATGAATCTAGAATCAGAGAACTACTGCTCTTGGTGGGTAACGCATATGTGGTCTCAGGAATAATGGTCAGTAAGCACTGAGGGGCAGGATGGGGAACACAGCAGGTCACTACAAAATCGAAGTCTATTTAAAAGTAATTATTTATTTGAGATGAACAGCTGGCACCAACTATTATTAGTTATTTGATCGATATAGCAAGGCAAAATGTTTCTCAGAGTAGAGATTACCGAAGAAGAAAAAGTATCCTCATCCAATTCAAATAACAAACATATACTGACTGCCTATTATGTATAAAGTGGTAATACAGAACTCCAGAAAAGTAATATTGTGCTACAGGCCTGAAATTACTTATTAGATTGTTCTCCCCAAGCCTTCTCTCTTCTCTCTATTGATTCTTCCTTTAGGTGGAATGCTCATAAATCATGAAGCTGTAACTTTTTGGGCATCGAAGACAGGAGCTTGCCTCAGTTTCATCATATTCTTTGAGAAACAGCAAAAAGAGAAACAGCAAAAGAGAAGTTTGCTGCTACATTTTTTCAGGAAGACTTTTCTGGGTGCTGTGCACTTACAGTTCTAAGGTAACATACAAAACATGTCTACAGTTTAACAGAGCCAGAGACAGCTAACTTAGAGAGCTAGTCCAGCTCAGTTGCAAAGTCCAGTTCACATGGCCAAGGGCTCAGAGGAGGAGTAGAGATGGGGGACCAAGTCTAAGTGGCTAGAAGCCAGAGTGGAGGTGGCAAGATGCAGTCCAGTCTTGGTTTCCTAATCCACCTATGTCTTAGCTCTGTAGCTACAGGGAGCAGGCGCGGATGACCCTGGGGCACCGCAAAAACTATGAACAAGAAGGCATCCTTCTCTGTTCACTGGCAATGGGACATTCACTCCAGCACCAAGAGAGAATCGATTCTCCACATCCTGCTGACCTCAGTGTTCAAGAAGCTCATTTTTTGCTTAGCTGAACCAACTTTGTCAGTTTGTAGGAGAAATTGGGCGGAGAGCTGAGGGACTATATTGGATTTTGGATTTAGGTCCTTGATCAGTCTGCCTGTGCGACCCTGTGTGGAAGAAGAAATGCGTATGTCTGAAATAACTTTCAACTTTTTGTCGAATGGCTTAAACACTCTGTCAACACATAGGCACATAAACATACAGGATTTCACCTGTCTACAGAAATCTGTAATTACCTCTCCCACCCACCTAGTCAAGTGTGAAAACACATTTAAATTGGCCCTTTCTGAAAACACTGAAGATATGTCATATTAGTTAGGTAAAAAGCAATAATCCAGCTAAGTGTTCAACTATAATCTGGGAGTTATGTCCACATGGATTAAAAGTCTAAGAGAATTTTCTAACATCTTAAACTGTGGTTTCTGCATGTAAAACTCTAGCATAAGAAATGCTTCCAGATGTCGTGCAAGCACAGAGAGGTGGCAGTTGATCAACATTATAAACCTACTAAATGTCACTGGATTGTCTAATATAAAATGGTTAATTTTGTTATATGAATTTCACTTCAATTTAGAAAGTGAAATATTTAGTGAACTACTGATATCATTATAACTGGGAACTTAAATGTAAAAGGACTCTACTTCTAATATCTTCTTTTTCTTCTTTATACGCGGATACTGATGCATCTAAGCCACTGCTTTCAAAGGCTCAGAGATAACATTTTCTAGCCCCTCAAGGGACTCTTCTTTTCCATTCTGCAAACAGCGATCCCCGGCTCCCACGCTGCTCTCCATGCGCAGGCAGTTCTGCCTGGGCTTGCAGCCTGAGACTCGGGGGTCCGAGTCTGATGGTGGCAGATTTACTGCAGCAAACAGCAGGGCTAAGTGCCGTCTACTGTCTCGGTGACCTCGGTATGGCCTTACCTTTACTCTGCGGTGGCCTGTCAGGGAAGAGGTGAGGGGAGAGTTTTTTGGGGGTTATGAGTGCCATTATTTGCAGAGAGGTGGGTAAGTGCCCCCATGGGGGCAGTTGGAAGGGAAAGAAGAAATCCCCCTCCCCCAACTGGTGCTACTGCCTGTGTTCTGTAGTAAGTGCCCTATTCCTTCTAACGCAGTCACTACGGTAAGGCAGGTGGGATTGTTCCTTCCTTTCTATGAGCTCCCCTTCACATTTAAAATAAAACCCATATTTACATATACAGTTTTCCCTTATACATAATCTCATTTCATGTTCAGGATGCTGTGAAGTAGGGTGGGTTGCAGAAGGGGACACCCAGACTCACAGACATCAGCTGGTTTGCCCAAGGCCACTTCTCTAAGAAGACACAGGATCACCAACGCTTGAATACTGGGTGTTTGATTCAAGCACTTCTTGCTCCACTCCCTTCTGAGAGCGACTTCAGATGCCTAGTTAACTTGTGACGGCTCTTGTAGGCAGGGCCCTGGGGAGGACCGCCACATGTGGCCACGCAGTCTGAGCACTGCCCCACTCCAGATGCACTGTACACACGGAACACAGCAAGTTCAGTGCCATGGCTCTGGGTGGTGGCATTCCTTTCCTCTGATGTGTGGTTGGGTGGAGGGACAAAGATGGTCGTGACGTATTCCCTAGCTCTCAGAGCCACTCTTCGCAGTCAGAGCTCCACTGTGGAATAATACCCACCAAACCGTGCCCGAGAGTCAGCTGCTCCTACCTCACAGCGTTCCTTTCTTAATATCTTTCAAAGTCACCGATCACCTTCGCAATTAGTAAGTTTTTAAATACAAACAATCTAGGGTAATGTAGAAGTGAATTGCGACTCCAGCTTTATTCCATGTGTCACCAGATGAAAGAGTAAGTGGAGAAAAGGGGATGAGATGGTTAACTTTATGCGTCAACCTGACGGCCATGGAATGAATGTGCAGAGATATCTGGCTGAACGTTATCCCTGAGTGAGTCTGTGAAATGACTCTGGATGAGTGAGCACCCAGAGTCAGCAGACTGAGTGAAGCGTGCGTGGACATCATCCACTCCACAGCGGACCTGAACATAACAAAAGGCGGAGGAGGGGAGAACGCACTCTCTCTACCTGGCGGCATGAGCTGGGACGCAGGTCCCCTGCACCCAGCCTGGGACCCTGCCACTGGCACTGCTGGGTCTCGGGCTTTCGACTCAGGCTGGGACACCACCACCAACTTGCCTGGGTTTCCACATGCAGAGGGCAGATCACGGACTTCTCAGCCTCCATAGTCATGGGAGCCAATCCTTTATAATAAGTCTTCATATGCACATATCCTTTGTATATATATACAAATAATGTATATCCTTTATATGTAAACATACCTTATATATAGACACACATAATCTTAATTGTATGTATCTGTTTATGTACATATCTCATATTGGTTCTGTTTCTCTGGAGAGTTGTGGCTAATACAGGGATGATACAGAAATAAATTGGGAAATAAAGACAAGTGCCCAGAACATGGTCTGTTAGAACTAGGTAATGTCCACAATAAAGATGACCTGATAAGCTATTTAAGGAAGGTCATACCTTTGGCACCAACAGACATAAGGCTAGTATCTTTAGAAAAGTGCTCATTTCTCAAGCATTAGAGATATACTCTTGCTTGCAGGGTTGCCAAGAGTGGATGTTAGCAGACGTATTTAGCATATATGGGTTAGTATTTTTCATTTGGGTGCACTCAATTCTCCAGCTACCCATGATGGAATTCGCAGTGGATAAAGATCAGATATTTACTGGCATCTCTCTGTGGGCAACAAACATCCATTTCCCACAATTCGCACATAGCGAGCCTGTGTTTCACAGGCCACAACAATGAGGTTCTGATATAGGGCACAGAGACACAGGGATACGTTCATTCACACCAGCAGTCGACTAATAGACAAAGGCTATTCTGAGGTTAGGAAAGGGCAGGATGTCGGGAGTAATCCTGGCCAATCGTTTCACCTCTGATTCTCAGCTTTCATGTCTGTAAAGGGAGGTGTTACTTTAGCCCTGTATATTTATCTGGCCACATACCTGCTTTGAATTATTGTGAGGATTAAATGGTTACTCTAGGCAAAAGCACTTTGTGAAATGTGAAGCACTTGGCAAGGTATAAGGCACCACTACTTTACTGAAACATACTTTATAGAGAAACCACATATTCAGCACACTCGCCATATGTACATATAAGTGAAATAAATGCTGAGAAGTACTGCCGGATGGATAGGTAAGGGGATGCAATATCTCTTGAAGGGAAAAGAGAGAAACAGAAGACAGAAAGGAGGTAAAGAATGTGTAGACAGGTGCGTACAGGTGGTCCAAAGGTGAT
>PVKM010048000.1:0-11305 GCA_004027735.1 Carollia perspicillata
CATATAAAATCTTTTGGGGAAGTTTTGTTTTAGAAAAATTTTCCCCCATACCTCAGTCCTTCCTCTCTTCCTCCCTCCCTTCCAAGTAACAGGAAAGGTAACTTGAACTCTGTAGATCAGGAAGGAATCTGAAAAGACCATCTTAGTTTTTCTTTTTCAGAGAACTTTGTAACTGTATTATTTTGACACAGTCCACAAAAACTAACTGAGTTCCTACTGTATTTCAGAATAGATATGAGCAGAGGCAGTGAGTTTCCATGGCTGGCAACCCACACATCCCACAGTGTTTATTTTTACAATTAATACTTTGAAAGTGAAAATGGTCATGTTGTAAATAATAACTAAATAATGAACATTTTTATTTATGTAAATATGTCAAATAATTAATTTGTCCAGTGATAGGGTCCTCAATAAACATAAATAAACAACAGCAAAAAAAAAATCTGTTCTGCTTTTATTCTTATTTGGTCTTCCATGAATAAGGTGAGTAAATTATAAATACTTTTGTCATTAAAATTCTTCATATGCTTGAAGTCAGCCAACAAACCTCCAAGTGATAGAGTTAGCCTGCTCTGTTTGCCTGAAACAGGCCCAGCACCGGTGTGTCGTCTCAGCAAAATCTGTGAGTCACCCCTTTCCTCTTCTCTGTAAAAGTTCCCTCTATTTAAAATCTAGGAGTTATGTGGTCAATCTATCCATTAATCTTCTCTCATTCAGGCCAAAATCAATATTTAAGCCTTTCCTTTTTAGCATCATCTTCATTATTTTTTCTCTAAATCATTTCCAGTGATAACAAAGCAAGTTTCAATTTCCTCCCCTTAACTCTATGGAGAAATTCAATGATGAAAGTACCTGCTTTCACATAAGATAGCACCAGATCCAGTTACTGAAAGACCATGATTAAGGAGTAACTGGGAGTGTTTTTAAGAGTGACAGTTCTGGGAGGGAATGAGAAAGCGTGCCACTGAAAAGTTTATGATAAGCAGTTGAATTCTAGTTCAAGAAATCAAATACCACCTATTTCTATTCCCATCAGAGGTTCAATTAGAAATAGTACCCTTCTTCGCTTCCTGCCCTACGCTGGCTGTTGTTAGGGGCTGTGCACTGTTTAAACAGCTGCAGAGTCTCCCCTCAGGGGTGACTGAATTGCACTGGTGGTGGTGATCCCTGTATGGAGCTAAAACTGGGTGGAAACTCGATCGTCTGCAGTATAACTAGGAACTGAAGGTGAGTTATGCTCTCTGTCTTAGGATAATGAGTTAAAATAGTTTAGATAATGTGAAGTCTTAGTGCCAATGTTTTTGCTCAGTAAACACGGTGTAGGACTTTTTCTTTTCAGCACAAATCAAGAATGAAAAAAAACGGCATAGACCCAAATGTAAAAATAGTACATTAAAAAGCATAGTTAAAATGTGAACACTCAGACATATATTTGAGTCTCTGGTATAAGGAAATGGAAAGATGTCACTTGCTTGTTTTCTCTTTCCACAGTTTTGCCTCCTCCTTTTCTCACTCTGCCATTATTCCTGTTATTATCTCAGCTTTAATACACTTGTGAATGAGCAGACACTGCTCCTTCTATCCATACATTCTTCTGTCCAGTAGTTCTCACGCTTTGTCGTGTGTTATGGATACCTGGAGGCACTGCTGTACCACAGATTGCAAGGGCTTCGCTCGCTTGATTTCTGAATCTGTAGGAGTAGGGTAGAGCTCCAGAATTTCCAGGTGTAAGGTGTTCCTAGATGACACTATTGCTGTTGGCCTGGGGACAACATTTGGCAACCACTACCTTAGCCATTAAGTATGTTACTGAAAGGCTTGGCAAAAAGGAACTATCAAGAGGGAAAAGGGAAATGCAAATGCATTATCTGGGGCAAGCACATGAACGAGAAGCACTGGCTACCTCATTCAGCCCCACGAAGGGCTTCTCTCCATGGTCTCCACCACCAGCCCTGCCTTGTTCTTTCAAATTCTGCTGGGGATTACTTTACAAAGCATTCCGAGGAGGAAGCTATGTTCATTGTATTTAAATTTATTGATTAAGTAAGTGACTCCTCAGATTTGAGAATATTAAATAAAAGTAATTTGTATCAACTGGATTTTAAATGTTTGAGGATGTATCGAGAACTGTTGTGAATATAACATATGTTCAAGTCAACCAATGTACCCGATGGCACGAAGGACAGTGGCTTGACCTGGCGTTGCTTCCCCCAGTTGGCCGCACTGACAATGCACAGGAGCAGTGTGATCACATCGCTTGAACAGTTTTGCTGCTGCTCTGTGTTGAAATATTCCATTTATTCTTGTCTTGCCTGCAGACTTCTGTCTTTTGGTTTATATGCCTTCTCACTTGCTACATTCTCATTGTATTTCTTTCCTTCTTTTTGTCAGCATCTCCTCAATCTTACTATATATTTTCCTCAATATTCTTCCCTTCTAATTTAAGGAATTACTACCTTTACCTACCTTTAGGGCTCTAATGATTTTTCCATCACCATTTTATCTCACCTATTCCCCCCTATCTTTTTCAGTATCTTTTACAATACAGTGAGGTATCTGTTCATTTTTCTTTCTCTTTAGTTAGGACCTATCTTGTTCAACCAAAACGCTTTGGAATGTCAGTGATAAATGAAAAACCCAGAAATACATGCATAAATTATAAAGTCAAATCCATAAAAAATATAAAAGACAAAAGCAGATTAATAGAAAATTTAGAATTAAAAATGCACACTATAAAGATTTTAGTAGTCACATACTATTAATTAATAAATTTAAGTCATCAGCTTCTTGGCAGTCGAAGCAAAATTTGCTGTGATCAGTTTATAGGAATTATCCCTTAAAGAGAAGACACACCAATTGTTTGTAAGGTCAAATAAAAATGATGTCCAGGTCTTAAGTGAGTCTTTGTATAGGGGAGTCTGGCTTATGTAGTGGTTGGCATTTTAATGGCCTTATTAAGTAGATATAGCAGGCCATTTCATAAAACATTTTTAGGGTATCCATTAATGTAAGCAAAGACAATAATGTCAAAGTATGACAAAAATAGCTTGTCAGAGGCTAAGAAAATATGGTCTATATGTGCAGCTTTTTGATAGTATAGCATGATTTGGGGTTTGAAAATGATGATGTTTAACCCTGGCCTGTATGGCTGGCTCAGTTGGTTGGAGCATTATCCCATACACCAAAAGGTTACCAGTTTGATTCCTGGTCAGGACACATGCCTAGGTTGCAGGTTTGGTCCTTGGTAGGGGCATAGAAGAAGCAACTGATCAATGATTCTCCCTCACATCAACATCTCTCTCATTCTCTCTCTCTCCCTTCTTCTCTCTCTAAAAATCAATGAAAATAGCCTTGAATGAGAACAAAAAATCTGAGGATGTTTACAGAGTGACATGCATTTCATTTATTCAAAACAATCTTCAGAAATGAAATTGCCTTCAAAGCCTTTTGACAGAATTTAGCTTGCAAGCAGTTTGAAAGCATGTTCTCTGGCAACAAACAATTCCTTGTTTCTGATTAAGGACATATTCTGTATTTTAAAAATCAACTAACTGGACAGGAGGACTGATGCCCTCTTGTGAAAATTAGATAAAAAAACAACACTCTTTCTTGAATAGAAGGCCACCCATTTACCACACTGAGCTGGGCCAATAGTATAGTCAGGTCAATCAATTTACTTAAGAAAGAGTTTCTGCATCTATTTCAGCATATGAACAAATGAAATACCAGGTCTCCAAAGATCTTCAGCATAAGCGTGACCAAGATGTTTTAGCCTGGAACACTTTCAAAGCACAAGTTATTAGACACCTGATATAGCTACAGAAAAATATATCTCAGCAAATGCACCTTTAGTTTTAAGAACCCAATCTCCTTCTTGAATCTGTCAGTTACAAATGTATGCTTAAGTAACTAAATTATCCTGTTATATGTTGTTGATCTGACCCATTACATTTTGACAACTGATCCAAATAATTTTGGTTTTAAAGTAATGATTTTTAAGCAAGCAAAACCAGTTTTTCCTTGAGAGTCCTAATAGTGCCATAGTCATGTCATAGGCGTGAATATAGAACATTATATTCTTAATATTGGACATATTTGTTGATAGGGCAAAAGCCCTATCAGGCCCTCTTTGCCAGAACTACCTGGACTCCATAAAGCATGACTAACCCTTGCTTTACGAGCCTCTATCCTCAGGACTAAAAATTTACTGGGAGAACTCTGAAGGTGCAGAGGTTCCAGGAACTTATGAAACAGGATGTGCCAGATGGCAACTATCGGACCCTGCACCCAAAGATAGCATCGAGACAAGGTGTAGCCTATATAAGACCAACCAAAACATTCTGCTCTACAATGACCCCAATCACCTAATAAAAGCTCAAAGTCCCCACCACTCAGGGCTGGTATATCTCCACACCAAGCCCCTCTGCCCTCTTGGAGAGTGAATAAAAAACTTTGCTTTTAGCAGAATTTTCTTTGTGAATTATTTCACAGCCTGTGTCACCGACCACCCTAACATTTGTGCTGACCAAACACATCAGGGAAATATGGAGAAAGAAAATGAGTGGTATTAGAATACAGAAAACTTTTATGTTCTTTAAACTTATGTGAGTAGTTAATAGGCCATTTCTCTCAATCCTTATTTCCCCAGAAGAGATATAGTTTTCCCAGTAGATGTAGAGTGTACCAGGACCAGTCAGAGAAAACCATTCAGCCAATCTTGACCGGTAGTTTTTGCTCAGTCAACCAATGTGTGCCATTATAGGGAGACTTGGTCACAATGGGCTTAGTCAAAGACAAGATTTAACCAAGTTTGTAACACTGGTCCACAGTAGGATAATCTTGTCCCAAATCTACTACTTCTTATATACGCTATTGAGCCAAGAAATATCTATCTGTACTTTGTCAAGGAGAAAATCGGCCTGGCGTTTGAGACAGAATGTATAATTAATGATATTTTGTTTCAGAAATTCTGTGGCTTTGCAACTTTTTTGCTACAAATTTATACAGTTTTAGTTTTCAAGCCTATGAATGCTTTTGTTAAGGGAGCAAAGAATTCTTTGTTCTAAAGAGTTAAAGTGTTCTGAGTGACTGCATGAGAAATGGAATGTCTCTCCTTTTTTTTATTTTCCATTCACTGTAATCATTTAATGATAACCAAATGTCAGTGAAGTTTGGGATACACGTAAAATGTACCAAAATAATTTTACATAGAAGGAAATAAATTTTAGCAACTGTTAGAGCTATGACAGAAGAAAAACCCTGAAAAATAACTGACCAATACTGAGGTAGACAATCTCATTCTTGAAATGACCATTAATGTGCAAGAACTAAAAAACAATTTCATGTTTGTACTGTTGACTAGAAAATTATAGAAGATACAAAACATATTATGCTTTTAACTCTAAATGCATCCACTTGTGCTGCTTATATATATTTTATATGTACCACTTCCTTAATGTAATAGCTTATGCAAAATGTGCTTTTTCTTTCAAGCAACTATGTGTCCCCTTTTGCCCATGAGATTCCTTAAGTAGTCAACTTATCTTAAGAATAAGTGATGTGTGCTTGGTAAGAATAAACTTACTTTCTGCAAATATATATATGGCTTGCATGAGCCAAAAGGCACGTGCATGACTCTAAAAGAAAAATATTGCATTAGCATTTTCTTCAAAGGTAGTACAAAAATAAATATATAAGAGACACATTCTATCATCCTGTGTTTACTAGATCAAGGATGTGCTACACATGTTCTGGAGACCTCGGTAGATTTGCAAAGTTAGCAGATTTGCTAGGCAGACCATGTCCTTCCATCCTCCAGATCTTCTCAGTGAGTTTTGTGTGTGTAGAAAAAGTCTGCGTGATGTCCTTCTGGAAACATGGAAAGACTCAGAAATCACCTTTTTCTCTGAGCTCTCTTTTGAGATGTACTGCTTTTTTTAAAAATTTGGTCTCTGAAAGGCAACTGCACAAACCTATGTACATTTTATTCCTCTTTTCTTGACTTGAAACTCAGACATGTTCCAGCAGAGTGAAACTTTTATGGCTACCATGATTAAGCATTCGTTACATATCAGAGCACTTCCATCACATCACATCATATTTACCTAAGGAGATTCTATGGTTTACATATAAAGATAGACTTGCCAGTCACCCTTGTATCAGACTACAGCACACTGTGGGCTTTCTCACAGAAACGACCTGGAATGCTTTGGATTCCAATACGGTCATATCATTGGCATGTGAACAAATAAACCTCAGCATTAAAGTCAGAAATTCTCACTAACTTATATCGCTCTGTAGAGTTTAAAAAGTTCAACTAATTGTACTAATTTTTCCATGTGCATATCAAGGGAAAATCACATTAGTCCATTTACTTCATATTTACTTCAATATTTGTATGTGGACCAGCATTATTTTAGATGGAATTCCATAGGACAGTCACTGGAAGTCAAGTAATTTTACAAATTTGTTTGTTCTGTTAATTATTGAAAACTAATCTCAAAGAGTTAACTCAGGTTCAAAGTCAAAACCACTCTCGAGATGTAGAACCATCCATTCCTCTCTAATGGCATAAGTAATATTTAGTGGACTGGTCACTAAGATTCATTTAGATATTAAAAACTGTTTGATTTGTAGGGTTGCACTCTTGGAAACATCTCAGTATCTCAGATCAATCATGGTAAAGAAGGTTATTCCTGCCTCACTCTCCAAATGTGTCAGTAAGAAGCACGTAGCTAAGTGATTTGTGCACCAGAATTACTTGGAACATAGAACTGAAATATAAGTGCTAAAATTGGGCAAATATATCCTTTGGTACAAATAGACAATTAATTTAGAAAGAATAAAGTTATCATCAGAAGAATACAAAATATGTCTTAGTGAGCAATATGGAGTAATAGTAAGAACAGGGACTTTTATTTGAATCAGGTTTCCACATAACTACTGTGCTGGATGTAGAACTTCATTAGTGATATCTACCTGTTTTCTTCTCTCTTACAATAAGCAAATCCATGTTGAGACCTGTTTCCTTTATGTGCTGCAGCTGTTCACAGCTTCTAGTATACTACTAACTTCAGAAATTGTAATGTTGAAGAAATAGTGGGTTCCATAATTATTTGTGTGTAATTTATTTCAATTTTTCAAATGCCCATTGAGTTGCAGAGCAACAATCTGGGCACAAAAGTTGTAGACATGAATAAGCCATGGTTCTTAATATTTAGTAAAAGAAACAAATATCTTCAATCAATTATAGTACAGTGAGGACTTTACTGATGATATGAATAAGTTGTTATAAAAGCACAGAGGAAGAAATTATTTGTTCTCTTAGAAGATTCAAGAATTGGTTAAGAAAGGACAAAGTGTGTGAATTTTACCTTGGTATGAATTAGAATTTCTTTTATCAAATGAACAAGAGTAAAAACATTTTCAGTAGGAGAAACAAAATAAGAAAATACATGGAAATACAGAAATCTATCAAATTATATAAGTAATATCGAATATCTTAGTATGGTCAGAGAGTAGAGAGTGTGGTAGGGAAAGATATTTGTTGAATAAATGCATTAGTGAATGAATGAAGAGTGACATAAATTCAAGAATGCCACTCAGAGGATTCTTTCGTTAATATAGTGCAGGTCATGTGGATCCACCAAAGGTTTTAGTGGAGATAATAAAAGGACCAGACTGTGTTTTAGAAATCCTGGTGGGCAGTCTGGAGGCTGCATTGGAAAATGAAGCTATAGCAGAAGTGGAAATTCAAGGAAAGAATTTGATTTTGCCAAAATTATCAATCTAAACAAGAAAGTAAGTAGTCTTGCCTAAGTTAAGCACATAATTGTGGTTGAATGCATCCTGTTGGATTTATATGGCTTTTTTTTTTTTTTTAACTGAAGAGAAGCCTGATTTGGAGTCATTTTTCATCCTGTCTGATTCTATTCCTATGAGGTAAAGAGAATGATATTTTTCCCTTATCTCTCTTCTGCCTGTGAAACGGCCCATGGCATATTATTTATCAGAGGCTTTGATGTCTCTAAAGAACACCATAAAGATCATAGACTATTATTGTCCCTTTTGAACAGACTTGTCATGTTTGCCTTATGCTACCTTTGAATGAGGACCTACAAGATGCCAACTGTCAACCTCTAATTTATATTGAAGTTTTTTCTTCATGAATGAATTAGAAAACCATAACTCAGAACCCAGTCGAATAGAAAATATCACCCACTAACAAAATTTTTGAATGTCAATAAAAACACCAATTTCCTTAATGACAAATCTATTGGTAAAATTCCTGGATCTTGATGTTTTACCATAAAATATAAGTTCTTCTAAAGTGAAAAAGATCTTCATGGAAAATGTGTTTTGATTTTAGCAAGTACTTATGTTCCTTCCTAGAATGCTTGTTAACCAGACATTCTTTAATATCTTTACTGTTCATAACTTTCTCATAATATGCTATTGTGGAGTATTTCCTTATTTCTTCAAGTTGCTGCTAATGAAGGTGTGTTTCTGGATCCTTCCTAAATATTCTGGCTCATAAATGAAACAATTCGCAGGCTGTGTGATATCTTAAAGTAAGTAAGGCATCTCCACTTTGCTTGAAGGAAAAACTGGGGGAAATCAAGAGGGTCTGGGTCTGCTTTTAATGTGGAAATGCCTTGACTGGAGTTTCCTCCTTTTCATTTTCTGACTTTAATAAAACCCTTCTTTCCCTTCAATATTTGAAACCTGAAGAAATTGTAAGAATGAAATGTTTTAACCAGCCATTTTTGCTTGGCAGCAGCCACTGAAACTGTTTTCTTTTTTTTTTTTTTTAGTTGCAAGCTATTTAAAACCTGTAGAAATGGAAATATAAAAATTTCATTTTATGGTTTAGGTATGTATCAATCAGATGTGCAGTGGTTTCCTTAACATTACAAGGTCAATCCTATAACCTAATACATATGGATTGTATAGACTGAAACTTCAGGTTTTAAATAGTTTTATTTTATGTTATAGTTAAATACATATAACAAATTTTAATTCTACAGCTCAGTAGGCAAATAAGTCTTTTGCATATGTTCACATGTCTCTATTAGATATGTATGTGTGTGTAAATATATATACATACATATAGTACTTATAATAACTTTCAAAGTAATCAATCAGTAACCCCAAGATACACTTTCCCACACTCTAAGCTCAACCTAACCTGAAATAAGAAGTCTGTATAATATTAGTACTATTTATTCACTTTATTTAATAAACTCTTTTGAGCCCACACTTGCTCACAGTTACTTTGCCGAATTTTAAAGCAATGAATACCCTTAAAATTTGTATTAAACTGTTCTTCTAGTCAACATAGAAACCCAAACACAGCAAACTCAAGTTACTCTGTGCCTATGGAATTGTAACCAATAGAAAGTGGGTAACTGTGCCAGCATTTGTTTTGGGGAAATGAGTTAATATTAGATATTCAATGTGATTTTTCATGGCAAGGTAATTATAATGTAATGAGTTTATCTATAAATAAACAACTACTTTTGTCCAAAAATCTAATATTCTGATTATATTGATAGTTATTTGTCATAATCAAGCTCTACCGCATTGGCAACATTTTCTTGTCAAACATAAACAAAGTAGACAGAATAGTAAAATGGACCCCCTGCCACCATGGCTTATGCAGCACTGCATTAAACCTCATTTCCCCCCAATTGTGTGTGTGTCTTTTGGGTGTGGAGGTGCGCCTCTGTACATAAGATAATATTCCATTTGACATTCTTGGGATAGTATCTGAGATTCAGTAGTTTGAGCTCATTGGTTCAATGCATCTGGAAAAAATGCTTTAAATTTAGGTTGCAAATGCAACCACCCAACGGGGATTAATCCCTCCTGGTAGATAATGACCTTCTACACTTAAATCACCACCAATACTTGAATAGTCAAAGCAAAGCAGGAAGAAGGGTATGCTTAGTCTAGGATTAGTGTGATGAAAGGAAACCTGTTCTGCTTCTTTTATTCATCTGGCTGTTTGTAAATACACAGGAAGGTAAAAAATACCCCCATGATGAATAACAAAAGTACATTTACCTTCCACCCTCCCACCTCCGGTTTTGCAGTATCTTAATTGTTTTTATTATTTGAAAAGGATAACACATTTCTACACTGAGTTTTGTTGTCAGGATAGAGTAGGAGTTGGAATTGCTCAGCTGCCCTGGTCTTACCTGAGTGTCTAGTCATCAAACGCAGTGTGAATGACAGCTGGGCATAGTTGAAAGCACGGTTGACCATAAGGATCATGAACTGCTGGTCTTTCAGATTCTAGACCACTAAGCTTTTAGTAAAAGGCCTGAATGAAGTTCTTATAACATTTACACCTAGAATTAAAAATATATGGACTGAACATAAAATCTGGAATTTCAACTTTTCTTGAAAAATTAAATTCTGCACTCTGCACCCACAATGGCCAAGTCGCACCTGTTCTTTTGAATAGGCCCCTCCTCCTCCTATGCTGCAATTCCTTCCTGGCTAGGACCATTCATCCACGTTCCTAGCTCCAAGAACTTGAGTTTGCTAACTCTGATCTACAGCCATGAACAAATACTACCTCTTCCATGAGCAGGCCTGAACAACTAAACTGAATGAGCAGGTCCTGTTTGTGACTTCATGATTGTATGTAAAACTTATATTTTGACCAAGTTATCAAGGCATAACATGTGAATTTTTATCATGTTAGAATATGAAGAGGAACTTTCCAAACAGTTGAGCCAGAAAATTTAGATAGTGTTAAAACCCTTGAGGAATATAAAAAAGGGACAGGAGAGGATGATATCTTTTTATAGAATGCTGTTGCTGGTTGTGGGTCCCCATTCACTCTAAAAAGAGAAATTGTGGGATGCTGTCTACTTTACCTCAAGCCTAATAATGGTGGCTTCTATGAAGTCACCCAAATGCTTAAAAGATGTTCACTGTGGTTAAGGGGCATCATTAGAGGATGCTGAATTCATGCCAGAGAGAAGAACACACACTCCATTTCCACAGTAGTCCCCCTCTATGAAGTATGGAGAAAACAGTATTTTCAGTGAACCAGGTGTGGGCTCCCCATTCAGGCAAAGATCTGGTTTGAATCCTCTGGAGACCGGAGGGTGAGAAACTCTAAGAACAAGAGTCAGGGAGTAGTGGACAGTCTGAAGAGCCAAAGAGGAGCACTCAAGTGTGTGAGGAAAAGGGGGAAGAAAAGAAAATAACAGATTCCACTGCTCCTAGGCATCTGGAAAGGAGAATATATTTAATACATGAAGTTTAGAACTACATTTGGCATTTTACTTAC
>PVKM010048001.1:0-11306 GCA_004027735.1 Carollia perspicillata
TGTCCTGCAGGTTCCTAAGACTCTCCTCATTTTTTTTTGAATTCTTGTTTCTTCATTATTTTCTGTTTGGTTGTTTGTTTCTTCCTTCTAGTCCACTCCATTGATTTGAGTCCCAGTTTTCTTTCCACCACTATTGGTTCCCTGTGCATTTTCCTTCATTTCATTTAGTGTAGTCTTCATTTTTCATCTGATTTGCAACTACAATCAACCAGTTCTGTGAGCATCCTAATCACTAGTGTTTTGACCTGTGCATCTGATGGGTTGGCTATCTCTTGGTTGCTTAAAAGTATTGGCTCTGGGGCTTTTAATTTGTTCTTCTCTTTGAGTCATGTTTGGTCAGGTAGTGCCAGTTACATATGGGTGGTGGAGCCTTAGGTGTTCACCAGGGCGGGGCAATCCACGTCGCTGGGTTGTGATGCTGTCCATGGGAGTGGGGTCAGAGAGGGATTAGTGGCACTTATTCCTCTCTCTCTCAGATTTGTGTCCCCTCTGCTGCTTCCCACAAGCAAATTGGGCCCTTCTGTTGCTGGTTCCTGGGTGGGCGGGCTTATATACATTCTAGGACCCTGTGGGTCTCTCCAATGACCTCTCCTGTGAGGCTGGGAGTGTCTCCCAGCACCTTTTCAATTGGTGTTTTTAGGCTTTATTTCCTGTCACTGGGGCCTTGAGTTGTGTGGTCTGTCTCACTGCCCATTTTTGCCTAGTTTATCTGTGCATGAATGTGTGACCACAGTCAGCCAACCACCTTGTGTGCTCTGCTCATTTCTTCCCCGCATCCGGGGTCTGCTAGCCTAGCGCTGCCTGCGCCCCCAGTTCTGGCAGCCACCACCTTTCCTGACGCAACCCATCTCCACTGACTGCCGACTCTGCCCCTCTTATCGATCTGGTTGAATAGTTGTCGGACTTCTGTAGTTCAATTTTCTGTCTGTTCTGGTTGTGTTATTCTTTCTAAATCTTTGTTGTCCTTAATTTTGATTATGCGAGGAGGCACAGTGTTTCCACCTACACCTCCATCTTGTCTGGAAGTCCAATGATATACCATTTTTGTAACCACTTATCAATTAATGGACATTTGGATTGTTGCCACCTCTTTGTGGATGCCAAAAGGTTGGACATCCCTGCTGAGGGGTGTCCACACACACACACATATATATGTATGTATATATACACACAGTATTTCAAATTTATGTAGATATTTTCATGAATAAAATATAAATTCATGTACTTTTACAAATATATTTTAGTTTTTGTCATTACTAAAGAAATACATGTTAATTGCAGAAAAATATATACTTCAAAAGAAAGAACATAAAGTCCACCTAAAATTTTACCACCCAAAGGCAACTAGTTTTATATTTTTAAGTAAACTTTTATTTTTGCATAGATTTATATTACAGAAAAATTGTAGAGATAGAACAGAGAGTTTTCTTACAACACACACTCATTTCTTCTATTATTAACAACTTACATCAGTATGGTACACTTGTTATAATTAATGGTACTCCCAACCTTATTCAATTTTCCTTAGTTTTTACCTAATGTCTTTGTCTGTTCCATGATCCCATCCATTACATTTGAACACCACATTACATTTAGTTATCATATTTCCTTAGGGTCCTTTTAGCTAGGACAGTTCCTCAGACTTTCTTTATTCTTGATGATATTAGAGTTTTAAATAGTACTGGTCAGGTATCTGTAGAATATTTCTCACTGGGATTTGCCTGACGATTTTATTTTTCCTGATCAGACTGGTATTATAGGATTTGGGGAGGAAAATCATGGAGGTAAAGTGCCATTCTTATCACACTATATCAAAGGTACTACATATCTAGATCTAGACATATAATTACATTGTACATACTGTTTATATCCTGCTTTTTCTTTTGAATGTCTATTATGAAATTTTTCCATGTCATTAAAAGCAGTATATGGATATATATAAGTCCTTTTTGAAATTTTAAGGATGTCAAGGGAATGTTTTGCTCCCATTTTTTTCTTCAAAAGATGAATTCCCTGGATCCAATTCTTATCATATGGAAGACAGTGAAATTTGTTTACATTATACAGGGACTGTACTTGAAGAATTTGCTCCTTGCACATCAAGGGCTCTTGCCTGGGTTGGACTTTGTGAACTATTTTCATGCACTCTGAAGTTTTAACAGAGTCAGTGAGATATGAGCAGGTAAAAGAAAAATATAAAGGCTGGACTAAGTAGGGAATTAAGAAAAACAGAGAGAAAATCAATTCAAGGTCACTGCCTGAGGTAGTACCAGGATTGAAGCTAAATCTATTATTAAAATTAATTTATGTTGTGTTTCTCAAACACAAAAGAAATAAACTTTTTATGAATTGGAAAGTGACACCAAACAAGTAATTTGGGCTTTGGTGTAACATTTTATTAAATATTAAACTGTTGTTCTTCTAGTTGGACATTTGCCTAACAAAATCATATTGAATAGTATAATCACATCGTTAAAACTAACATTGTGTTTCAACATAACCTCATATTTTTGGTGTTACTGCCAATTGGATGACATTTACTTACTACTGCATATGGGCTAAAGGTGAACTAACTAACTGCATTGTTTTTTTTTTTTATTTTTAGGTCTGTTTATATTGATCCAAACAAATATGTCATTAATGTCTGTTAACATTATTATTTGAATGAAATGAAATTCTGTGTGTATTTTTATGAATAATTTAGTTGATATTGTTAAATATTTGAGACTGTTTAATGAGGGGTTATAGTAAAGCTTCAACTGATTTTTGCCTACACATCAAGATATGTAGTATGCTTTGAAATGAGTGGCAGGGGCTTGGACTGAGACTATAATACCAAAGTTTAGTGTATTTACAGCAATAAATCAGAGGTCAGAGGAGCTGCAGAAACAAGACTTCAAATCCATTATAGAATATCCAAAGTTCAGGAGATCTTCAATTATTCATTCAAATGTGACTGCACGTGACTAAGAAATATGAAGGTCTTGGTTTTAGAGCCAATTCCCTATGTAACCTAGACCCATCACTTCTTTCTGAGTTTCAATCTCTAAGGCTCTTTCTCGCTGTAAAATTCTATGAATCTGTGGATGAAAAGGGGGTTCTCTAATTAAACTGAGAAGTACAATGACAGAAAGTAACTTCACGGTGTGATTTGATCATGAATTTCTAACTGGGCAGGTCATTGTGGGTACTCCTGTAACTTTTTTTTTTAGTAAAAGGTTTCTTTTTGCCTAAGGCAAGCCCTGTTAATTGTTCTTGTACTCTAGGGTTAACTCACCTTTGAAATAGCAGAGTAATCCTTTTTCTATTGTGCATCTATGTTAACACATCTTTGAAATGGCAGAGTAATTCTCTTTTTCAGACCCCTTGGAGGCCCTAACCACCTACAAGGGAGGACATAATCTTGTTAACTATCCTGTAATCCAATACCCACCTTGCTTTTTCCCACGTTCATTTAATCTTCCTTACCTTTCTTCCTTAATTCCCAAAACATCAAAGAAATTGCAAAACTGTCATTCTACAGAACATTAGAGATCTTGCTTCCTGGCAACTGTTGTTAGTTTGGTTAGTTTGTTGTGTGTTTGGATGTTTCTTACATTGACCGGTCTATAATTCTATTCAGTGTGAGGCACTATGCTAGGTACTCTGTAGGAAGAAAAGTTGTACAAGACATTGTTTGTTTTCTTAAAAATCAGAGTATGAAGTTGAACGGTTCCATGAACATTTAGCAAACATTTGCCACCAGGATTCAAGAAAACCACAAGTACTGAGGTACACATACAGCATGTTAAGTACAGTGACTCAACCCCAACAATGAAACAAGGCTATGACATGCCGTAGCTCCAATTCTGTTTATGCTCCTCCAAACATCTACCTATACACTACAAATGTGAAGTGATACTATTGATTTTAAAAACAAAAATGTTAGAATTTAGGCATGTGTGTAGTCTCTGAAGTAATATCCTTGTAAGATTATTCCAAGATACTTGGTAACTGCTTTTATAGCCTGTGGCACATGTTCAAATATACTCAGTTGGAAAAGATCTTAGTCACTGGGAAATAGACAAGATGTCTGGAATTGGCCAAATGTCATTTATGAGCCAATTAAAAAGAATAAGACTAGTGATAAAGCTGGGCCATATATTTTGAGTTAAAAATGAAGTGTGACAAAAAATGAGCTTGGTTTTCTCTGGGTCCTTGTGATTGGCTCTGAAGGCAATTCTTATTTCTAGAGTTGTTTTGAGCATCACAAGAATAATATGTTCTCCCAAGGGAAATACTTGAAAGGCAACAGTACTTACATATCTACCATACATAGGATTTCAAGGTTTGTTTAGTTAGAAATACCAGCTATGTTATTAATAGGTAAAATTAACTGCTACAATTAACCGGTCTTTGTTACATTTTTGGGAGAAATAACATCTTTCATTTCTAAAGGAAAAAAAATAAAGTAACAATTCCTGAATCTCCCTATTCAGCCATCCATTAAGTGCTATATGCTAAGCTAGATAACTCCTACAGCAATCCCATATGAAGTGGGCATCATTTTCTCCATTTTATAGATGTACAAACTGAAGTTCAGAAAAGTTAAAAGGCATGTAGGTAGAAATCTGGATCTTCCTTCAAGTTTGCCAAGAATCATAAAAGAAACCTCCTCCATAGTGTACGTGAGAAGCTCTTGCACAGTGTTTAGCAATGCATGTAGCATTAATACAACTTTCTCTTTTTTGATGTTGCAAAACCATTTTAACTAACTAGAGTATACCATTGTTTTCATACTTCCTGCCAGAGACTGATGTAATAAAAATACAATTTTTATTTATTTGATATTTGTTTCTCAACAATAACCCTTTCAAATTTGCCAGTTATCTACAAAAGGGTTTCCCCTGTATGTTGTTTGGTTGGTTTGTATTATTGAGCTTCAAGTATTTTTGCCTGTAGTGCATATTCACCTTGGCTGTTGATAAAAGTTCTTTTAAATAGGCTCTAGACCTCTAATTTGTTTTATAGCCAAGAAAATAGTACTCTTCAAACCTAGGTAATTTAGCTAATTATTCTGAACCTGTTTTCTTATATTTCACCTGGGGATAAAAATACTTACCTTACCTCCTCTCTTAGGATTGATGGACGAGCTAAATGCATTCATGTATTTGAATGGACATTCAAGAAGTATAATGCATGATATAAAATGCATAGTATTGTTTTTCCACACTGATTATGTGATTGCCAACCACTAAGCCAATATGAATTTTAAAGTCATTTCATCTAGGTTCCGGGCCGGCACCAGAAAAAGATTGCTTTCTTTGTCTTAGCTCCAGAAAACAGAAAGGAGTCATATATCACTAAAGACCAGACCCTGAAAGATCTCCTTTTGACAATTAAGCATGAGAGTTGTTACTACTCATTGTGAAAAACATTCAATCATTCTCTGCAACATATACAAATGTCGAGTCATTATGTTGTACAAGTATCAGGTAGGATAGGTAGTAAATTAAGGAAGCGAGGAGGAGGGAAGACATGTCCCACCTGTTGATTTAGCAGTCCTGAGCTGGGTCCAATGAGATTGCCAGGCGTTCTGAGAATCACAAGCTGAACTGTGATAGCAGAACTGTGATAGCACAGGAAGAGGGGTGCCCTTGAAATTCTATGTGCATCACTTGCATGGGAAAGAAAGCCTTTGTAACGATTTCCTTAGCTGGGAAAGGAAGCCCCTGTAGCAATTTCATTAGCTAAGAAAGAAAGCTTTTATAACTATATTAATCCCAATGTCTGGAAGGGGAAGGAGGGGAAACATAGAAACAGACTAAAATATGTAACTCCTGGAGTTCCAATAGTTACATACAGTTGGTGCACTCAGATTAGCTGAGTGCCTGCCTACTTGTAGTCTTGGCTCAAGTTTATAGAACAAACCTTAGACTAACAGACTTATTAACAAACTTAACAACTTTATTTCCTCTATACGTGGGGCATTCGGACTAGCTGGGTGCCTGCCTGTAGTTTCATCCTCAAGTGTATTTCATGAATAAACTTATCTCATTTTCACTATACGCATTTGTCTCTCACCTAAATTCTTCTTTTTTGCACAAGGCAAGAACTGAGGAAGGGGAGTCCCCTCCCTCGGGCCTCCCTGGTAATACAACTGGAATTAACATGTTACATGTTGATTCTATCTTAATTTCTAAAAAGTTTTTAAAATGCAAAATACAGTTTTGAGTTGAGAAACTTTTTAAAAATATCTAGATTGTAGCTGCTTCACTAAACAAATACAGAATGTTGTACAAAACTTGCTTTATGCTAAGATGTTTGTGTTCCCCAAAATTTGTATGTTGAAGTCCCAACCTCCCAGTGTGGCTGTATTTAGACAGGGGGTCTTTAAGGAAGCAACAAAGGTTAAATGAGATACTAAGGGTGGGACACTGAGCCGATTAAGTTTAGTGTCTTTATTAGATGAGGCATGAGAGAGCTTTCTCATTTTCCCTCTCTGCATGAGCACTAAGGAAAGGCCATATGAGGAAAGGCCACAGTGGACCACCCAAGAGAAAAGCTCTCCCAACCCCACTTCTGACACTTTGATCTTTGTACTTCCCATCTTTCTAACTGTGAGAAAATAAATTTGTTGTTTCAAAAACATAAAGACTCGCTTTATGCTATATTGCAAGATAATAAAAGTTGAAATTAGCAAAAAAATTGATTAGGTGGTTTACATCAATGAACCAAATGAGGACAAGTCTCCAATAAATCACCCCCTGAAAAGAGAAACTGATTGGTCTAAATAGGAAGAACAAGGGGAAGGAGAAAAAGATCTCTATGAGAGAAGCAGGGGGCCTCCCAGGGCTTTCAACTCACTGTTGAAGGTTGGCTCATAATAATCAATGAGCAATAATCAGCACTGATTATTAGAAGTGCTATTAGAAGGTGGGCAAGGCTCTGATCATCAGTTTCTTTAAAACAAGACGAGAAATAGAGATAATGATGCTTTACTTATCTCATTGGGTTACTGTGAAGAGTTTTGTCAATTCTAAAGAGCTTTGCACTCTTAAGGAATTAACTCTTCATATGTTTATTGAGTACCTATTGTGTACAATGCACAAAATGCTCAATGTACATTAATGAGCAATGTACAATTCTCATGATGGATAACACCTTCCCAATAAAAAAAAAGTTAACATGGTCTTGATCCTGCTGTGACTTTGCTGCAATTTCTTCAGGCGTGGAGAACCAGACGACTTCCATTGGGATGACTGTGCCTTCGTTTCCAGGTCATAGACATAGACTCACAATTCATCTGCAGTTACAACCTTCTTAAGGAAATCTGGTTCACTGGTAGCAGTTTGAATCAAATCATTAGCAACTGCAGCATAATGTTCCTTCTGCTCTGGTAGCAGAAGCTGAGGAACAAATTATGCAATGATATGTTTCATGCCAAGATTCTGCCTCAAAATCTCGGACATAGTAGTTTTTGGAATCCCCAGATCAGCTTCTAGTTATCACTCTGTCAGTTGTCAGTCTTTGTTGATTGTACCCCGTACACATTCAACAATCTCAGGTGTTCAGCTTGTTGCTTGCCTTCCAACGTGGGTCACTTTCAACAGATTTTTGACCATCTTTGAAACATCCGTGCCTCACATTTATTTGCATTGCACTCATTGCATCATTTCCAAAAGCCTTTGGAATCATCTGAATAGTTTCTGTGGAGGAATGTTCAAGCTTAATGCAAAATTTGATGCAGATTCATTGCTCTATTCACTCATTTTGAATGCAATGGCCACACAGTATACATGCTCACTCAATGGCATCTACTGCCCTCACTGACTAATAAAGTGAAGTTGTCATTGTTCATGCACATTCATTCCACACAACTCTCCTTGGTTACATCAATGTTGTGCAAATCATTCTTGTTATATTACCAATGGCTGGACTTTTTCCAGACAGACCTCATTCGATGGAAATAGCTGATAGCAATTTCACAAAAGATTTTGCAGTGTTTTGAACAGTGGAAGAGATCCTGGGAGAACTACATGAGGTCCCATGGTGCCTACTTTGAAGGGGACTAAGGCATCATTGTTCTACATACAATGTTTCTTGTATCATGTCTTCTTTAATAAATGTCTACATTTTCAATATATTTTATTGATTATGCTATTACAGTTGTCCCATTTTTTCTCCTCTTTATTCCCCTCTGCCCTGTACTCCCCCTCCCACCAGCATTCCCCCACCTTAGTTCATATCCATGGGTCATACACATAAGTTCTTTGGTTTCTCCATTTCCCTTACTATTCTTAACCTCCCCCTGTTTATTTTGCACCTACCATGTATGCTTCTTATTCCTTGTCTTTTTCCCCCATCCTCCTCCCACCCCCTCCCCATGTGGTCCCTCTTTCTGTGAATCTGTTCCTGTTCTAGTTGTTTGCTTAGTTCACTTTTGTTTATGTTTTTGTTTTTTTTTTTTAGGTTCGGTTGTTGGTAGTTGTTAGTTTGTTGTCATTTTACTGTTCATAGTTTTTTAATCTTCTTTTCCTAAATATTTCATATAACAAGGGCTTGGTGATGATGAACTCCTTGAACTTGACCTTATCTGGGAAGCACTTTATCTGCCCTTCCATTCTAAATGAAAGCTCTGCTGGATAGAGTCATCTTGGACATAAGTCCTTGCCTATCATGACTTCAAATACTTCTTTGCAGCCCCTTCATGCCTGCAAGGTTTCTTTTGAGAAATCAGCTGACAGTCTTATGGGAACTCCTTTGTAGGTGACTGTCCCCTTATCTCTTGCTGCTTTGAAGATTCTCTCCTTATCTTTAATCTAGGGTAATGTAATTATGAGGTGCCTTGGTGTGTTCCTCCTTGGGTCCAACTTCTTTGGGGATCTCTGAGTTTCCTGGACTTCCTGGAAGTCTATTTCCTTTGCTAGATTGGGGAAGTTCTCCATTATATTTTCAAATAAGTTTTCAATTTCTTGCTCTTCCTCTTCTCCTTCATGGCATCCCTATGATTTGGATGTTGGAATGTTTAAAGTTGTCCCAGACATTTCTAAGCCTCTCCTCATTTTTTTGAATTCTTGTTTCTTCATTCTGATCTGGTCGAATGTTTATTTCTTCCTTCTGCTCCAAACCATTGATTTGAGTCCCTATTTCTTTCCCATTATTTTTGGTTCCCTGTACATTTGTCTTTATTGCACTTTTCTTTTTCCTTTTTAAAAAGATTTTATTTATTTATCTTTAGAGGGGAAGGGAAGGAGAGAGGGAGAGAAATATCAATGTATGGTTGCCTCTCGTGCGTCCCCCGCTGGGAACTGGCCTGCAACCCAGGCATGTGCCCTGACTGGGAATCAAACCACAATCTTTTGGTTCGCAGGCCCGCACTCAATCCACTAAGCTACGCCAGCCAGGGCATTATTGCACTTTTCATAGCCTTCACTTTTTCCTCTATTTTGTGACCTTACTCAACCATTTCTGTGAGCATCCTGGTCACTAGTGTTTTGAACTGTGCATCTGATAGGTTGGCTAGCTCTTCACCATTTAGTTGTATTTTTTTCTGGAGCTTTGATTTGTTCTTTCATTTGGGCCATATTTCTTTGTCTTGGCATGCCTGATATGTAGTAAGGGGCGGAGCCTTAGGTATTCGCCAGGGCAGGGCTACTCATGTCACTGCGGTATGGTGCTGTATGTGGAGGAGGAGTCTGAGAGAGAACAATGCCACCTGTTCAGCTCTCTGTTGGCTTTCAGTCAGTTCCTCCACTAGCCACAAGCCAATTGGGCTCTTCTAGTGCTGATTCCCGGGTAGGTGGTTTTGTGTACATCTTAGGACACTATGGGTCTCTCCAATGAACTCTCCATGAAGCTGGGAGTTTCTCCTGCCCCTTTAACCCCCACAGGTTTTTTCAATAAAAGGTTTTGAGGCTTTTTTCTCCCCATGCTGGAACCCTGGGTTGCCCAGCCTGTCTCACACCCCAGATGTTCCTCCCAGTTTATCCGCATGTAAATGTGGGACTGCCTGCCCCTCCAGCCACCACCTTGTCCGCCCAAGTCCTCCAGGTACTACCTTATCATGAGTCCTCTCCACCCCTGCTGCCCGTCTCTGCCCCTCCTACTGGCGTGAATGAATGTTTCCTTTTTAACTCCTTTGTTGTCAGACTTTCATACAGTTCAATTATCTGGCAGTTCTGGTTATTTTTTGTTTTTAAATTTGTTGTTGTCCTCCTTTTGGTTGGGTGAAGAAGCAAAGTGTATCTACCTATGCCTCCATCTTGGCTGGAAAAATGTCTGTATTTTTTAATTCACATGGCTGGATATTTTGTGAACAAAATATCGTATTTCCCTCTCAAAATTGGAGAATTTTTATCTGCTGTTGATTATAGGCTATCTTACATGAGAATCATTGCTACCTTTTCTATAGGAGCTAGTCTAGTGTAATAGCCATTTGCCATAGGGGAATTCCATTACCTTTCTTTACCACAAGCATAGATTCTGTCTGGTGTTTACAGTAAAGATGAGGAAAATGTAATTAAATTCTTTCAAATGCTAGATTTACTTGTACTATTAATTTATTGCTAAACCCCACCATTCTCATTTTCAATAAAGAGACTAGTACTATATGCCTCAAACTTATCAACTGTTGGCACCTCTTGTAATAGTGTTCTGCTTAGAATCAAAGAAAGATTTGAGTTTTTTAGTCCTTATAGCACTCTAGTTAGAACTTTATGGACATCATGATTTAGAACTGAATTTACTATACACTTGTTTATTGAAATAAGTTTTGCAATAAATTCAGTAAATTGCAATAAATAAAATCTTACTTGCAAAATGTCTTAGGGCAAAGTTTGACAGTTTCTCCAAAGGGTACTTCTCTCTTCCCACCATTTCCTGGTGAAAACTATGCAATAATGAGGTTAAATAACACCACTATCAATAAATCAATCACATTTTTCGCCAAGTGAAAGAACACTGACCACTTGCTTTTCTCTAGGTGAAAGCTAGAGAAAGCAAGCAGAAGGACACACAATAATTGGCATGGAAATATATAAATATAAAGAGAAAGCTGGTTAAAAATTATGATATCAAGAGCTAAATATTTAATAATCCTATCCAAAAAAATAATATTGTAGGAAAGTGTAGGGGCCCAGCGGCCATAAGGGGTTAAGGAGAGGGTTTCTCACCGCGAGAGTGGTGTGGAAACCTGGTTTCTAACCTCAAGGCCGTTCTGGGCCCTGGCTACCTCCCAACTGCTAATTATCTGGTTGTTCCCATGCGCAGGGGGAGGGCATGGGCCTTCTCCGCAGGTGCGAGGAAAGTATGCAGTAATGAGAACC
>PVKM010048002.1:0-11340 GCA_004027735.1 Carollia perspicillata
AAAAAAAGAGTTAAAGCCATGAATCAAAAATATTAACTAACAGCAAAAAAATGACTTTACATGTAAACTATGTAGTAAATATTATGAAATCAAAACAAAGTTCTATAAGCTTCCAAGCAGAAAGAACAAGTGATCCTAATAAATAATCAGGTTGGTATTACAAAATATTGAAAAAATTTGGTCAGAATAGAAGGAAAGTGAGAAACCTATAACTTCTACATAGAGATGTGGGATATATATAGATGAAGGAAGCAGAAAAATAGTCTTAGATATTTAAGGACTGAGAAAGTAGCAAACAATTCTTATATCCTTTCTAAAATTATCACTCAAAATTTCATTGCTAATACACCAATGGCGAGTCAAATTGAAAATTTCAAAGATTTCATGTGGAATCATGTCAGTAAGCACTGAAATCAGATAAACAGAATTAAGCTTAAATAACTGTGGTAAATACAGCTACAAACCAACATAGAAAGAAATTCAAAGAAGAAAATAATGCAATATGTAAAGAGTGTCAGTAGACTTCTGCCTCAAGGAAAACATAGTATACAAAATTTTCTCTATTTATTTTGTTAAGTACAGCTAAAACCCATGGAAACTTTATATAAAAGAAATATAAAAAGTCTGAATGGTGAAGAGAAACCAGTAGAGTGGTTAAGCATCTCAAAACCCAGAAAAAATAGGCAGAGTTCTTTGGGTTTTCTTTTTGACTCAGATACCCAGACTTGGAGCTGAAGAACCTGGTAACCTAGAAATGCTAGCATTTAAATATTCACTAAGACATGTCTCAGTCAAAATTCTAGAAAGAAAAAAAACATTGGAAGCAACATAAAGAAGGTTAGACAAAAAAAAAAGTTCCAACAAAATCAAGTTGTCTCTAGACAAAGAACTAAGAAGGAGACAGCCTACCAAGATAAAAAAAGGTCTAGACAATAAATGTTCTCCTCAAGCCAAATGTCATAGAAAAACTATGGCCCCACCCACCCTAGCAAAGGTTAAGTCTAAGGGGAGCCCAGAATTCCACCCTTGCCAGACTGTAATAAGGTGGCCAAACCACCTTGCCAGGGTGGTGTCAGAGTAGGCCAAGTACAGATTTAACACTTTTCATCCTCACTGGTGATAGTGAGCAATGCACCCCTAACCTGATGCTGTAGTATCAGTGGAAGCCACATTTGGGGCCTAGGTTTCTACCCCCACCCAGCAGTAGCAAGAACCTCATTCACCTCACTGCAGGGATCATGTCAGAGGAGGTCTAGTGGAGATTCAGGACTTTCATCATGAGCCAGGGCTATGGGTATAGACAAGGCCATCCCTCCTCCCATGGTGTCAGTGAAAACAATGTGAGGAGTAGCTGCAAGGTGCAAGGCACTCTCCCTTCTTGCAGCCAGGACAGAATCAGGGAGGTCTGGTGGGAGCCCGGCAATAACTTCTTACTTTTGTCAATAACGGAAATCAAAAGGAAAGCCTGGACTTCTACTCCCATTTGCAGTAGTCAGCTAGGCCCTCCACCCTCACCTTCTTTCCACCCTCCTTTTCCTATTAATATTTACCACTGTCAGAAAAAAATAATACAACTAGAACAAAGTTGTTTATATAAATTTAAAGTGCCATACATATCCATATGTTGCTATGTATAATGCGCACTCATGATTTTGACCCAAAGTTTCAGGAAAAAAAATCTTTCATCTTAATTTTTTTATTCAATTATGTATTTATTTATATTTAGATATATGGTTTTGCATTATAAAATAATTTTTGCATTTATTTTTGTACATATTATGGTACAAAATATTTTATGTAACAAATAATTACAAAACACAAGAACAGATACAATATATTTCAGGTGCTATCCATATATAATACACATCCTCATTTTTCCCTCAAAAATTTTGACAAAAAATGCACATTATACATGGCAAAATTCAGTGGTACCTAAAATGTCTAAGTTCAATAGAAAATCATTCATCATACCAAAAACCAAATAAATATTGATAAAGTGAAAATAAAAATTGACACTGACATTGAGATGACAAAGATATTAAAATTACATGCAAATGGAAGAGTTAACATCATTAAAATATCCATACTACCCAAAGCAATTTATACCTTCAACACGATTCCTATTAAAATAGCAATAGCAATTCCTATTGAAATAGAAATTCCTATTGAAATAGCAGTGGCAATTTCACATATCTAGAACAAATATTCCAAAAATTATATGGATCTAAAAAAGACCCCAAACAGCCTCAGCAACTTTGAGAAAGAAGAACAAAGTTGGTAGGATCCCAATACCAGATATCAAACTATGCTACAAGTCCACTGTAATCAAAACAGTCTGATACTGACATAAGAACATGCACACAGATCAATGAAACTGAATAGAGAGACCAGAAATAAACCCATGTCTTTATGGTCAATCAGTATTTGACAAAGGAGGAAAAGCATAAAATGGAGAGTAAAGACAGTCTCTTCAATAAATGATGTTGGGAGAACTGAACTGGTACATCCAAAAGAATATATGCACCCCTATGTTCAAAGCTACATTATTTACAATAGCCAAGATTTGGAAACAGCCTAAGTGCTCATCAGTAAATGAGTGAATAGAAAAGCTGTGATACATTTACACTAAGGAATACTACTCAGCAGTAAAAAAGAAGAAACTCTTACCTTTTTTGACAGCATGTATGGAACTGGAGACTATTACGCTAAGTGAAATAAGCCAGGCAATGAAAGACAAATACCATATGATCTCACTTATAACTAGAACCTAAGGAACAAAATGAACTAAAAAGCAAAGTAGTTTCTGCAGCACAGAAACAAGGAATAGACTGATAGGGGCAAGAGGGGAGGAGGAAGATTGGGTTTAGTCGCAAGAAGTTGAATGCACTAGACTAAGTACATATATGCATCATTCATGGACATGAAAAATAGTGTGGGGTTTGACTAGGAAGGGGAGTTGGGAGAAGGGGACAAATAGAGAAAACTTGGGACAACTGTAATGGCATAAACAATAACATACTTAAATTTTTTTTTTTAAGATAGGGGAAGGGAAGGAGAAAGAGAGGGAGAGAAATATCAACGTGTGGTTGCCTCTCATGTGGCCCTCACTGGGGACCTGGCCCACAACCCAGGCATGTGCCCTGACTGGGAATCGAACCAGTGACTCCTTGGTTTGCAGCCCACGCTCAATCCACTGAGCTACGCCAGCCAGGGCTATTTTTTTATTTTAATTATTTTATTGTTGTTCAATTACAGTTGTCTGCATTTACCCCTCACCATGCCCCTCCACCTCAGCCAAACCCACCTCTCCACCTCTCTCCCTTGCTTCCATCCCTCCCTTGGTTTTGTTCACGTGTCCTTTATAGTTGTTCCTGAAAATCCTTCCCCCCATTATATTTTCTTTTATATATATATTTTCCAATTCTCCTTGGGCATTCTTTGTACTTTCTCTTCTTTTGTATACATATCTAAGCTTTTATTTTTGTACATATAACATTGTTTTTTCATGATGTAGATGTTATATTACAATATCTAAAGTACCTGCAGATTTGTTCTTGCTGACTCTTGTTTCTGCCACTTCTCTTTTATGAGGTGTTGTTTTCATTTGTGTTTGACATTATTATTATGATTTTTACTACAAGCTGCTCAACTTACTTGGAATGTTTTATTGAGACTTTTTTTAAGAGTAAGATTAGAATTATAATAAAAAGTGTTTCACAACCACTGTGATATGTACAATATGAAATAAAAACATATGCTAGTTACAATATGTTCAATATTAAAAATATTTAACAACTGGTATGGCATGGATATCAAGCAATCTAAAGAGATATTGACTCAATCAGAAATGATGCTAACTGTAAAAAAAATCGTAAATCAACTAGTCTGTTCTGAATAAGCAATAGCACTTCTTGGAAGGAAGATAAATTCTCTAGAGAGTTATTTGCATTTGCTTTTCTTTCTTATTAAAAAATAAGATATATGCATAACTTATTTAATTAAAATTATAAAGGCTTATAAAGTAGATTTTAATTTTTTTATTTTTGTTCAAGTCTATCTGTCTCCATTTTCCTGCCACCACTTTTCCCTGCCCCACCCACCCCCATCTACTACCCTCAAACCTTTCCCCCTTTGGCTTTGTCCATGGGTCCTTTATACATGTTCCTTGATGACCCTTGGCTGGGGACACTGCTGTCCAAAATTACATAAAATTGCATTTTTTTCTTGAGATATTTTTGGGACCTTAAGTTATGTGAATTCCAGCTATACACTCTCCTATTGACCATCTTTTGGTTTTAAGTATTCAGTGATTACTGTTCTGCCCTACTTAGCACTTAGTTTGAGGTGAGTTTATTCTCTGTGAGAATTCTTGTAGATGAATTGATTTCTGATCCACTCTTACAAAAGAAACCTTTGGGAGGTCCCAGTCTTAAAGAAAGAATATCTACTAGATGTAGTGCTTTTGGTGCTCCTCAGGTTTTGTTTCCTCTGCCCTGCACCACTGGAGTCCTGGACAGTTGAACTACAAATTCATCTTAGGCAGAGGAACACAAGGCAAAAGTTGTCTACAGAGAAGTGCCTCAGCCACATGACAGATTTTTTGCCTTGATAATTTCTTACTGTCCTGCCAGCTTATCAATGAATTTAAGAATTTTTAAAAAACTTTATCCATAATTGTTATTTTTTAATGTATTGGGGGAAGGATTGAGCTAGCCATTTCTTTTTTCTGTTTTTAGAAATGAAATTCCTGTAATAGTATTTTTTATACAAAACTGGTTGAACTATGTATTGATTGAACCCGAGACTATAACATTGTTTTAACAGAACTTACTGAATAAATTAACTAGATGAGGCATACTAGTTTAAGCATATTTTGATGTTCAGTGGAATTATGACAAAACAACAAAAATTTTTACCTTAAAGGGCTTTGTTTTCTTTGAAGAAAAATAGGTACTTTGCTTCTAAATTAGATGCAATTGCTTTATGTTGACCAGTGTACAAATGTGATTGAAAGATACTTGGCATTTAGAGAAAGGATGAGACATACATATCTTAGATGTTATAACTGATCATAGATGGAATTATTGCATTTATTACACAATTTAAAAACTTTCAAATATTGACTTTGATATTTATTGGTCGGTTTATCATGATATATGGGTAATTTGTAGATAATCAATGAAATTATCATTCAATCTTCCAAAATATATAGTATTTTATTCATAAATGGTATAGAGCCAATTCCCAGAGAGAGCTATCAGAAGCAGAAGGCTAATTACGTGCAAAGTAAGGAATGAACACTAGGCTAAAAGTGTCCAACAAGGTATGGGCTCAGATATCTTCACCATAGGAGTAAGGGATCAGTGGTGCCATATTTCTCACAGTCGGTACCAATTTGACTCCATAAGTGCATTTTACTTGAAGTGTTTGCCCCAAAACAACACCGGGAGAACAGAACTAGCTCTGAACACAAAGGGATGAGGATAAAAGATATTCCTTGCTTTCAGGTTTAGTGGGCAAATTACAACAAAGGAGAGAAATAGGAGAATGTTGGGACTATTTTAAGTGGAAAAAGAAATCCCATTTTCATTCATATTCAGAGAAATTTGAATAGAGTAGCACAATAACTATTATGTTTTATGTTCTGCTTTTTTCTTAAAAGCAAAAACTAGTCAAATAATTCTGAGCTCTGCAAAACATCTTTATTTGACACAAATCAAATGCTCAGGGTAAGATTTATATATGTGTGTGTGTATATATATTTATAAATTTGTATTATAAATTTGTATATACATGTATATACATATATATACTTGTATATATGTACATGTATATGTATATATGTATATGTACTTGTATACATGTATATACTTATATTGCCCACTCAACTGTTCTGAAAAAAAAATATTAAAGCTCTTCTGTTTCTTAGGTTGTCTCTTGCCCATTGGTTCTAGAGCAGGACTAAGTTAAACAGCCTAGAAGCATCTTCCCATCTTCAGATGTAAGTGCATTTTTTAAACACTTTAAGCCCATCTTAAAAAGAAATGAGACAAATGAAGTGAATGGTCATACATAAAGGCCAGAAAAACATCTGTTTATTAAGGATTGGCCAGATATTAGATATCTTTATATCGGACTCGAATAAATTTAAACTCTCAGTCAGTTCCTTTCATTTCTGAAATGGGGACTGAGTGGAGCAGTTTCCCTGTACTGTTTGAATCCCTGGTTCCTCAAACAGTTCGCAGGCTGTCAATGTTGAACCTCTCCAAGGAATTATCAGCAGGTCTGATCATAGGTCAGAGCCTTCTGTTTGCCCCTCTGACTGATCTCTAAAAACAGGATCAATGCACTTTCATTCCTGAAACCTGAAAAAAAGCATCTATGTGAGTATGTCAAAAAGCCAATATTTTGAACAACAATAAAAAAATTAAAAAGGCAATATTTTAAAAGGTCAAATCTTAATTCACCTTGGTTCCCAGAAACAGTCCTTATAGCTTTCTGATGAAAATGATTTCCTCGCCCTTGATGATTACATTATAACGTTCTTGCAGTCAGAAACATTAAAGCTAGTTATATGTTTATTTTTACTCTAAGAATTCTTAGCTTTGCTAAAGCAACATCCCCTTTGCAAGCTTAGGAACAAATAATAACTGATCGATTTCTTGAACAAAGATTCTCACATAAGTACTGATGTGAAAGTGTGTCCAGAAGGTAGCTTCCACCAAAAAGAAGAGCGACATCATTCCTGAGCTGCATGTGTTGTGCTGAAAAACGTGTGCAGTTAAAAGAAAGAGGACTTTTTAACTCTTTCTCACTTTCTTGATGCCTTCAAACACAATGATATTGCAAACATTCTCCTGCAATTCATTTGTGTAAAATATCAGTAAAATTATACTTTCAATATAAAATCTGAAGAAAAAATCTTTCAACTTTCTATTTATTCATTTCAAAACCTATTTCTTTTCTCAGAGCCTGATATTGTCCAAAACATGCAGTTTGGAGAAATAGCATCAACAACTTCTTACATAAAAAACTTTTATAAATGCAAACTTAGAGTGATTTTTGGTTATTCTCATTTATTTAAATTAGCTTTATTTAATTACACATACAGCTGTTCTGTGCCCTGAATCTGGCCCAAGGGATTATTTAAAGTTCTTAAGTCTAAATGTCATGTTTTATCACTACGCGATATGTAGCAACCACAAAAAATTGTTTTGTTGTTCATTGGGTAGTACTTCAAGAACACAGCAGTCTTTTCCTTCTTTTTCTCTCATATGATGATAATTATATAGCTATAAGCTAAATATAGATTGAACTATCTTTCCTTTCATCTGAACACCATTCAGTACATAATTCAAATTACAGCAATATCCTTGTTCAGAGAGGCTTCTTTTATTTAATGGCTTTAATTACCATCTATAAGGTTTTCAAAATCCTTACCACCAGTCCAGATTTATCTCTTGTGCCAGAGACCCTTACATACCTCCGATGTCAACTGAACATTTCTTCTTAAATTGTTTACCTGTCCAAAGTGGGATTTGTCATTTTTCCTTCAACCACTTCATCTTGCTCTAATATCACCAAATGGGGCTTCACTTATCTTTTAGAATAGTGGTGATCAAATGATCTTTGAGACAAGATGGCTTAGACCTTACATCACCTCTCTTCTCACACAGAACAAACTTCTAGTTCGGCATCTTAGAAAAAGCTTGAACTCTGGAATCGGTTGATCTGGGCTTGAATCTCAGCCCTATCATTAATGACCAGGTGATCTTGGACAAATTGTTTCTAGAAACCTTGGTATGTCATCCATTATAAAAACACCACCAAACTTCCCAATGGTAACTACAGAATCCAAAGATAAAATATATGTGAAAATGTGATGTAACACATAAGGCCTTGTGTAAATACCAATAATTTCTTTTTTATTTAATCTTTTATTATTTTTTCAGTACCATTTAGTCCCCTTATACCTCCTTGCCCACAGCAATACCCACACTGTTGTCCACTTCCATGAGTCCTTTTTCCTTTTTGCTCAATCCCTCCACTCTCTAACCCTCCCACCTGCCCTTAGCTGTCATCCTGCTCTCCATCTATGAATCTGACCTCATTTTCCTTGTTAGCCAAGTTTGTTCATAGGATTTCACATATGAGTAAAATCATACGGCATTTGTCTCTCCCTGACTGGCTTATTTCACTTAACATAATATTTTCCAGGTCCATCCATACTTTCACAAAGGGTAAAATTGTCTTCTTCTTTTTTTTTTTTTTTTTACAGCTGAGGAGTATCCATTCTGTAAATGTCCCATAGTTGTTTTATCCACGCATCTACTGATGGACACTTGGGCTGCTTCCATATCTTGGTGATTGTAAATGATGCTTTAATGAACATAGGGTGCTTATGTTCTTTTGAATTAGTGTTTTGGGCTCCTTTGGATATACTCCCAGAAGTGGGATCACTGGGTCAAAAGGAAGATCCATTTAAAAATTTTTGAGGTATCTCCATACTGCTTTCCACAGTGGCTGCACCAGTCTACATTCCACCAACAGTGCAAAAGGGTCCCCCTTTCTCCACATCCTTGCCAGCATTTGTTGTTTGTTGGTTTATCGGTGATACCAATTCTGACAGGTGTGAGATGGTATCTCATGGTGGTTTTAATTTGCATTTCTCTGATGATTAGTGATTTTGAACATCTTTTCATATGTCTATTGGCCATCTGTATGTTCTCTTTGGACAAGTGACTGTTCAGGTCCTTTGCCAATTTTTTAAATGTATTTTTATGTTGAGTTTATAAGTACTTTATACATTTTGAATATTAACCCCTTATCAGATGTATCAGCAAATATGTTTTCCCATTCTGTGGGCTGTCTTTTCATTTTGCTGATGATTTCCTTTGCTGTGTAAAACCTTTTTAGTGTGATGTAGTTCCATGTGTTTTTTTTTTTTTTTTCTTTTGTTTCCCTTGCCTGGGGAGACATATCCAATAAAATATTGCTACTAGTTATGTCTGAGATTTTGCTGCCTATGTTTTCTTCTAGGATTTTTTGCTTTCGGGTCTTACATTTAATCTTTGATCCATTTGGAATTTATTTTTGTTTGTGGTGTGAGAAGGTGGTCTAGTTTCATTTTTCTGCATGTATCTGCCCAATTTTCCCAGCACCATTTATTGAATAAAACTATCTTTAGCCCATTGTATGTGCTTGCTTCTTTTGTAGAATATTAATTGAATATAAAGTTATGGGCTTATTTGGGGGCTTTGTATTCTGTTCTATTATCTATGTCTCTATTTTTATGCCAGTATCATGCTGTTTTGATTACTATGGCCTTATAGCATGGTTAGATATTAGGTACCATGATCCCTGCAACTTTTTTCTTCTTTCTCAGGATTGCTGTTGCTATGTGGGACCTTTTGTGGTTCCATATAAAATTTTGCAATATTTGTTCTAGTTCTGTGAAATATGGCAGTGGAATCTTGATAGGAATTGCATTGAATCTACAGATTGCTTTGGGTAGTGGACATTTAAATGATCTTAATTCTTCCTATCCATGAATATAGTATGTGCTTCCATGTATTTGTATCTTCTTCAGTGTCTTATAATTTTCTGAGTATAGGTCTTTACACACTTGGTTAGGTTAATTCCTAGGTATTTAATTCTTAATTTCCCTTTCTGTTACTTCATTATTGGCATATAAAATATATATGATTTCTGGATATTAATTTTATACCCTGCTACTTTGCTGAATTTGCTTATCAATTCTAGTAGTTTATTCATGGAAAAGAACAACAAACAAAACCCAAAGTGAAAGAAGGAAGGAAATAATAAAGATTAAGATGGAAAGAAATGAAATAGAGTCTAAACAAATACAAAAGAAACAAGAGCTGTTTCTTTGAAAATATAAACAAGACTGACAAAGCTTTAACCAGACTCTTGAAGAAAAAAAGAGAAAGAACACTAATAAATAAAATCAGAAATGAAAGAGGAGAGATAACAACTGACACCAAAGAAATACAAAGGATTGTAAGAAAATATTATGAACAGCTATTTGCAAAGAAACTGGAAATCTGGATGAAATGGATAAAGTCCTAGAAACATACAATCTTCCAAAACTGAATTAGGAAGTCTCAGAGAATCTAAATAGACAAATAACATCTCATGAAATTGAAGCAGTAATAAAAAAAACTCACAACAGTCAAAAGCCTTGGTCTGGGTGGCTTTACAGCCAAAGTTTACCAAACATTCCCAGAAGAACTAACACCGCTCCTTCTCAAACTACTTCATAAAATTCAAGAGGAGGGAAGGCTCCCACATTCATTTTTTGAGGCCAGCATTATCACAATTTGAAAACCAGATTAAAACACTACAAAGAAAATTATAGGCCAATATCCCTGATGAACATAGCTACTAAAATCCTCAACAAAATATTAGCAACCAAAATGCAGCAATGCATAAAAAGATCTTACACCATGATCAGGTGGGATTTATTCTGGGAATGCAAGATTGGAATGACTTTTGCAAATCAATAAATATGATTCAACATCTAAATGAAATGAAGGGTGAAAACCACTTGGTCATGTCAATAGATGTAGAAAAAGTCCTTGGTAAAATGCAGCACCCATTTATTATAAAAAACTCTTAGCAAAGTGGGAATAGAGGGAACATACCTAATAAATGCCATAAGTGACAAACCCACTGCCAGTATCATACTCAACAGACAAAGACTACAAATATTCCTCTTTAGATTGGGAACAAGACAGGAATGTTTGCTTTCACCTCTCTTGTTCAACATAGTACTGGAAGTCCTAGCCAGAGCAATCAGACAAGAAGAAGCAATAAAAGGCATCCAAATTGGAGAGGAAAAAGTAAAACTGTATTTATCTGTAGGTGGCATGATACTGTTCATAGAGAACTCCAAAGATTCCACCAAGAAACTAGTAATTTCTATTTAGTGAATTCCTAAAAGCACACAGACGAAGATAGGCTTAAGTACAAAATAAACTATCTTAGTTTATAAGACAATAGTATATAAACCACAACCATTGAACAGCTACATAATACAATTTGGTTCTCTGAAATTTCATTGAGACTTGCTCAATTCTAGTGCCAACTAACAAGTGGAGGTCAAAAGTATTTGTGAGCTAAGTGAACACATGTGTCAGAGATATATGATCCATGCATGTGTAATCTTTAGCAAAAGGTTATTTTTCCTGGTAACATGTGGGCTTTTTAGTTTAGTAGAAATTAATGAACAATTGACTTGCACTAAAACAGAAGTCAGAATAATTACTTTCTTAATTTGCAATTAGGAAATGGCTTAAGAATGAGATAAACCAGGATCAA
>PVKM010048003.1:0-11308 GCA_004027735.1 Carollia perspicillata
ACTATTCTTACTTTCATCAGGGCAAAGTAAGATGCAGAGTGGTCTTCAACCAGCACCCAAGATATGTCAGCCAGTAAGTGATGCTAGAGTCTGTATTTCCTTTATTTGCCTCTTCCAATCTTCTCAGCTTCACCTGGTTGCTGGTCCAGGGCCTGCTATAACAACAAGCAGCTTCTGGCAGGTGAGACCTGCCAGTACCCTATCCTGGGCACCTCTGCATCATGCCTGCCACTTCCTGCTCTGGGGCTTCTCTGTGATCTCGAAGGTATCCCAGTCAGCTGTGCATACTCAGCCCAGAAGACCCAGAAATTAATGACCCACGGGGCATAGCTTTGATAGTGGGAAATGAAATCAGATGGCGAGATTCTTCCTCACTTAGTCCCCTGGAAGCTGGCTATGCAGAGATGCATTTTATATATTTTCCTGGAAGACAGTCCTACAGGGTGAGGCAACTAGTCATACCTTGGGGCCGCCAAGTTGATAAAGCATCTTGTATTGGTCTAACCTCCTGTTTGCTCCTTCTTCCCTCACACCTGCTCTCTGGGATCATAATAAAGAAATGTCACAGAGGCCCCTCCTTTTGACTCCTTGTTCCAGGGAATCCAGTCTGTGGCAGCCCGGATCTGTCTGATTCCAAAGCTCACGCCCAAGAGCTGAGTTCTAGTACTTTATGTCTGAATCTTCAGCACTGGCTGACTACCTGGTGAGATGCCCACAGCCTTTGGCATCTCGATGATCTAGGCATTTCCTCTCCTGACTTCCTGCCTCAGAGGTTGATCTTCTTCGAGTTTGCTAATCATGCTCCATTCCTAGTCCTTTGCACGTGTTTTCTGTCTGGAGAATGCTGTCTGCTCTTCTCTATTCCTTCTTCTTCCTTTCCTGGCCGCCTCCAACTTAGCTGTTAGAATTCAGCCCCATGGCCTTTTCTGATTGCCCTGTCCCCACTGCCCTCAGCCTGGACTAGTTCTCTGATTTGTGTACCTTACTCTGATGTTCCTGCTTATATGCCATCATCTGCTCTCCCTGAGTTCCTAGTCCTTTGAAGGCTGGGGTCATGTCCCATTCATATCTCTATTCTTAATGTGAGCATGGGGCCTGCCACCGAGTCACAGCTAAGCCTTGGTGGTGGCGAGTGGCCAAGGATACAGGAGGTGTTGCCAGATGGCCCTGGGCTCCATCCATTCCTACTCTAACATATAGTCATGGACTTCTGAGCATATCACCTAACAGCTCTGAGCCTCAGTTTCCTAATCTGTAAAAAAAAAAAGGAAAAGAAAACATAGTAACTATGTTGTAGGGCTCTTGTGAGAATTAAAGCACGTAAACAGATATTGAATTTAGTGAGACATAAATAAATGTAAGCTACTATTATCAACAATAAGGTAATTTATTATTCCATCCAAAAAGGTAGGAAAGTAATTAGGGGGGAAAAAAGCTAGACTAACGGTCATTTAGGTCCACACACAGATGTACTGAGTGCCTTCAAGTTTTGGGGCCTGCTGGGGCCCTCCCCAGGTTCCAAAAGTTTACAGGCTATGTCAGTCCATACACTTTTACTGGGCACCACCGTGTGCTAGGCACTGCATGTTTTAGAAATGATACGACTCAGTGCCTGTCCTCAGTGAGTTCAAAGTCTAGTAAGTTAATGACATTGAAGTCTGTGATCTTCATCCTGACCACATTCTCTCCCATCCTGAGGATAAATGCATTCACTTCTTCAGCAAAGTATTCACTGTGTACATACCATGTGTGTAGGCTCGTCAGAATGGCGGGGACACAGCAGTGAATTTATAATTTGGTCTTCTGAAGTTTATTCACACAGGGAAAGACAGGCAAAAAAACTTACAAAGAAACAAATAGCCAAGAAAAAAAAGTCAATGTTCAACCAGTGGACAGGAGGATTCTGGGAAGAGACATCAGAGTGTGCAAAGGTGTGGAGTTGGGGAGAAGATGGCATAATCTGAGACCTGTTCACAAGTGACATCTCAGCACAGAGCATGGGAGGGAAATGGGCGAGGCTGGAGGGACAGAGAGCCTGGGCTGTCCTGCTAGTCAGGGCTCTTTTTCATCACAGAAACCCAGCCAGAGGGGGGAAATGGAAGTGGGCTTGTGTGGCAAAGCCTGGGCATTGGCAGAAAATGACTTGGCCCTAGAGAGATCAGAGCCAAGATCAAAGACATCTTATTGCAAATATAGAGTTTCCCTGTGTGGTAAGGAACACCGTTTATATGTCTGGGATTATTTATTTCCAATCTAATCACTTGACATGAAAGGATGATTAAAATGAATGAAAAAGAAATTCTAGGGAACAGGACCGGCCTTGTTTGGGTCATGTGATCTTGTTGGATCACCATTCACATTTGATGTGGAAATCTGATTGGCTCAACGTGGGTTACTTGTCATTTCTCTGTGGTGGGGTCAGGATACGTTTGCAAAAGAAGGATTTGAAAGGATCAAGTCTAGACCCAAACCAAATAGTAGTCCCCAAACTTCGAGTGCTGTGCTAAGGAGTTTGGGTTGCATCTGAAGGGGAAGGAAATCATTTTTAGGTTTTAAGAGGGGAGATGAAGTGGTCACATGTGTGTTTAGAAGGAGTGCCCCGGGCACAGGATGGAGAGAAGGTCAGGTGCATGGGGTAAACAGGAAGCTGGAAGAGCTTTTTCAACGCTATTGTCAGTCTCTGTAACAGGGCCGTGCACAGCTTGCTGGGAGTGCGGGTGGATGACGGAGAGAACAAAGCAGGTTGGTTGAGGTTGCGGTCCGGGTTCCAGTTGGAGACAGGGGAGAGAGCACTGGTCACTGCTGTGTGCAAATTGTTGCCAAGGTGAATTGTTAAGGTCTTTCAAGAAGTCATTCTGACTTAGCAGCTGGCCAGAATCCTAGACTTACTTATGCTTTTACTGAAGCTAAATTGCAGCAAGGTGCAGAAAAACCTGCCTTTCTGATGGGGATGATTATATTTCATTTGGCAAATATAGAGCACCCATCATGTGCAACTTCTAAGGCTTTTTGTACATTTAACGATGAATAAAACAAGTCTCTGCCAGAAAAAAAAAGCAGCATTAGAGTCCCATGCTTATAAAGAACACATTGTATTTCTGGCCCTTACCTCCTTTGGTCTTTGCCATGGGCCTACATAGGAGCATCCAAGTCATCCTGACCACCATCTGTCCCTAAGGGGAGAGTTCTCTTCCATTCTGCCTGCCCTAATCTCCTGAAACCCACATGTCTTGGCTTTTTTTTCTATCCCGTAGGAACTAAGGGACTGCCTTAGGCAGCTGTGGGTGGTAAATATTAAACAACAGACTCTGAGCCGTGCTTGCTGGTTGTCATGGTGCAAATACTTCAACCAGGGCTGATTTCAAACTGTCAGTGTGATGCCATTGAGTACAGAGTAGGAAAGAGTCATGCACGTAAGGTCTCCTGAGTCTGGGGCTCAAAGGTCTCATCAGCCAGATCACGCCTGAGTCCTGGAGAGGCGAGTGAAAGCATCCTCTTGGACTTTGGTCTGTGTGTTATATTATGGGTTGAATTGTGCCCCCCCACAAAAGACACATTGAACTCTAGCACCACCCCCATACCCCAGAATACTACCTTATTTGGAAATGGGGTCACTGTAGATGTAATTAGTTAAGATGAGGTCACACAGAAATAGGATGGGTTTTTAATTCAATATGAGTGGTGTCCTTAAAAGAAGACAGCCATACGAAGACACAGAGACACAGGAAGAAGGTTATGCACAGATGGAGGCAGAGATTGAAGTGCTGTGTTTATAGCCCGAGGAAGTCCTGAGGCCCCTAGGAGCTGAAAGGAGCAAGGATGGATTATGCCCTAGGGGCTTTAGTGAGTGCATGGCCCTGCCAACACCTTGGTTTTAGACTTCTAGCTTCCAGCCCTGTGAGACCATATGTTTCTGTTGTTCTTAACTTACCCGGTTTACAGGTCTGGGTTACCTCTGCCCTAGGAAACCGATGGTCCCTGTGTTTTCTCGTACTTCACACCACCTGGTTTGAAATATGACTGCTTTTGGGCACAGTTTCAATGTGTTTGTGTTTTAGGGGGCCAGTGCTCTTTAATTCCACTTCTTACACATTCGAATCAGATTACAGAAATCTAGTGCAATACACTAGATTTCTAGCTAAAATACAGGAGAGCCCTTTGCCTTACAGGGGATAGGAAGTTATCATATCAGTTAGGATTAGTCGAAGCATACTAGGTTTCAGGTGTCACACCAGGTGTTTTCACATGTTGCCACATTTAATTCGATCCTCACAACAACCTCCTGACTAGGTGTGATAACCCTCGTTTTACAGAGGGGGAGCAAGCTCAGTGATGTTAGGGAACTGGCCTGAGGTCCTGGGGCAAGTTAAGGACTTGGAGGGTTGTCAGCTCAGGTGTGGTGGACTCAGACTCTGCACAACATCTTAGCACTCCACCCTGTGGCCACTTCGCAGGAGTCTCAGTGGGTTACAGATGCACAGACACCTCAGGGATTGTCCCATCCTGACCCAGAGATAAAATGAGATTGCGGAATAGGGGAGGAAGATGGAGGACGGCTAGAGAAACCAGATCAATAGAATAAGAAGTCCTGGATCCCCATTGGTGAATTTATCCACATCTAGTGGTTGTCATTTCCATGTGGTCATAATAATGATAGGCCTACAGCGACATTATAATAAACAACCTTAATTCATTATGTGTCTACAGCACTGAACAGCTGTAATGGATTTCCCCTAAGTGGTTCTCATCACTTCTCGGGCTCTTGAGCCAGACAGAGCTGGGTTCACATTTCAGCCCTGAAATTTACCGTGGTCTCATCTTAAGCAAGTTGCTTAATCATTCGTGAGCGTGAATTTATTTCCCTTACTTATATTTTTTTACAACAGTGTCGGAAGTATTAAAGGAGGTGATGTGAAGTGGGCCCAGTATATGGTTGATGTTAGAGTAGAAAATTTACGCTTTGTCTTATGAGAAAGAAGTTGTCCTCAATGTTTCTGGCCTCCTGATCCACTATCTTCCCCGTGGAGTGTGTGGGTGGGGATTCACATCTCCTGACCGAGAGAAGCAAACCCACCAGAAGTTCCAGGCCTGGGCCTCAGCTATCTGTTTCCAGTGGATCAGTGCTATACTATTGAGTGTTTGCCACCTTTGTACCCTTCTTATGGATCGAATTGTGTTCCCTCCAAATAGTTGGTTGAATTCCTACTCCTGGTCCTTGTGAAGCTTACCTAATTTGGAAATAGAGTCTTTGCAGAGGCAATCAAGTTAAGATGAGGTAATGGGGTAAAGGGGGGGCTCCAGTTCAATAAGACTGGTGTTCTTACAAGAGAAAAACACCACGTGAAGACAGGCAGGCAGGAGAGGGTTCCATGTGGTACAGCTGCAAGCCAACAGATGCCTGGGGCTGTTGAAGAATAAGAAGGCAGTTTTCTATCATTTTTCTATTCTGAAGTGACTATGAGTAGAATGGGAATGATGAAAAAGGAACCGCTAGAGCAGGGGAAGGAACCCATAAATATTGACCACTTATACCTGCATCCTTCCACTGGGGGGATGCCAACTGGCTCCTCTGCTCCTCACACCCTGTAAGGTGAGCATCCTTGTTCTGATTTTCCAGATGACTATACTTTGGTCAGAGGTAATAACCACCCAGCTCAAGGACGCACAGTGAGCAAGTGACTTGAGTGAATTCCTAACAGAGGTCTGTCTAATTCCAATAACTTCCTCTGGCTTTTTTACTTTATGCAAGGAAACTGAGGCCATAGGTAGCATTTCAAAGACAGATGACCATTATCTGTGGCTATTGAGCTTGCTCAGACAGGAGCAGGGAGGGAGTCCTGACGGAGGCACCCAGGTAAGTTACAGAGATGTAGCACAGCAGTGGGGTGAGGATGACTGCTAGGGAGGCTCTCCCTGAGTCTAGTGTCACCCCACCTCCACACCGATTGGCTGGTTTCCTTGCGACGTGGCTCCATCTCCCTGGGCCTTGGTCTCCTGGCTTGACATATGGCAAGAATAGGAACAGGGATTATGGAGCTCTTGTGTGGATTAAATGAGCATCACATAAAAGCACTTAGAACAGAGTCTGTCACATGGTGAGCAGGACATAAGTGCTGTTGCTGCTGTTATTTTTTTATTATTCAAAATGTGACCTGAGACAGGGACTACTGTCCCTCGAAAAAAGGCCTAATGACCATCTCCTGTGCCTTGCCCCGGGGATGTGTTGCTGATCTCTTCTCTACCACTGTGACTTCTAAAATCTGGGCTGAGCTGGAATATTATGTTTCTAATTAGACAACTGTCTGCCGTGTTAGCTGAGAGTGCCTTTCACAAGGCCATGTTTCATAGCCATTAATAAGAACACAATCTAGAAGGAAAGTGCTAACATGTAATTTGCAGTCATGACTTCCAGCACTAATTTAAACAATGACTCTGTGGTTCCTGGCTTCTCAGTCCCTGTCTGCTGGTTGTCTGAAGGGTATCGGGATGCTACATCCAGAGCAGAGACACAGGACCCGTGCCCCATGGTGCATCTTCCCAACAGGACTGCCTGTCTCTGGGGATCTCCTTAAATGTTCTGGGGTGTCCTGTGTAAAGGCTGTAAACTGGAAATCTGTTACTTAAGCCTGAGGGGCTGAGCTGAAGCAGGGAAAGAATGAATCAGATGTGACATTTCAGGATGCTTCATCCATTTATAAATTCCTTTGACTATATTTCTAGGATCACGATGAGCAGCCCTCACTGGGACAACCAACTGTATTGCCTTACTCTCCTGGGACATGCTTACCAGAAAGAGGCATAAGACCCAATAGACAGAACCAGTCCAACCTGGAGATTCTGCTCATCTACTATGGTGCATGGGGGTAGTGCAGTAATGAGGGCATACAGATTAGAATTCTCCTTCTCAAAGGAAACAGTTGGCCTTGGGGAAAGACCCACACACACCTTTATGTTTCCCTCTGTCAGGACGGACAGCTCTTGGAGTTAATAATTCCAAACAAAAATGTCTCTATTTAAATGTTAAAAAATAAAAAAAAAACCCACAAATCACGAAAAACTTTCTGGGTATGGGAAGATTAAAAAGAGATCTTCATTGGATGTGTAGCATGTTTGAGAGCTGATTACAATGTAAGGAGATGGTAAAATATGGAATAAGAATAAAAAAATAGTTAGAAGCTCCCGAGAAACCAAAATGGTCTACAGAGAGGTGATGATGCAAAAACAAATCAATCTGTAGATTGCAGGACATGAATTTCACCCAACAGATAGAGAATAGACAAAAGGAAGTAGAAATTATCACACATATAACCTACGTGAATAGATTAGAATGCACACACTCTCTTACATGCACACCCCTGTCTTCCCATCTGATGCAACCACTCCAACGAAAGGGCTCTACAATCACTGTTCTCTAACACTGCCCTGTGCCTTCCGTTTTTTAACTGAATATATATCATGGAAATTTTTATATTGATACATACCACTCCTTTTGTGTCATATTAGAAGACTCTTTTGAATGTTTTTTTATTATGGAAATGTACTATAATTTATATCCCCAATCAGCTATTGATGAACGCATAGATTGTTTCCAGTTTGAAGCATTTTATTTGTAGCTTCTTTTTCAAACAATTTTGCAATGAATATCTTTAGCCATATATGATTGAGTGCACGTGTGGTTATGCCTGTAGAAACTAATTTTTTGCGGTGGGATTTCTGAGCTAAAGGATATTTTAATAGATATTGACCTTTTGCTAAATTGGCCTTCCAAGCAGTTATGCCAATTTATACTCCCATTACCACCGTGTGAATATCCATTTTTCCAAATCCTTGCCCGAACCATGTTTTCCAATTCCTTTTAATCATTGTCAATCTGACAGGTAAAAATAAAAACAATGGCCTTCTGTTTTAGTTTAAATTTATTAAATTACTGAATGAGGTTAGGCTTCTGTTTATATCATCCTAAGCAGTTTGTGTTTCTGTCTCTGAACCCATCACATTATATGCATAGTAAATATTTGTCTAACAATTAAATATACTGAACATGTAATTGTTCCTTTTAGTCTTAATCTGAACGAACTTGTTAGAAAGTTAAAAATTAACACCTTTTAATATAGTTGTTGCAAATACTTATTTCGTCATTTGCTCTTTGTCTTTTAATTTGTGGATTTTTTGGAGAGAGGTACTTGGCTATTTGTTTTCTCCTTTTTCATTGTAGTCACATTTATTATTATTTTTGAAAGGCTTTATAGTGTTTTAAGTCTTGTGAGAGGTTTTCTCTTATTTCTTTGAATAAACAGAGTGCTCTTAATAGGCTTCCTTTCTGCTGCTAAATATTTCTTGGGTGATTGCCACATTGCACTGTGGTGCCCTTGCCTATTAATCTCCCTTCCCATCCTCCGCCCCCAGAGTGACCAGCATTTGGAGGTACAGGGGATTTCTAGTTGCTCAAGAAAACCTTTCCTTTGCTGAGTATTCCTAGGTATCCGTGCCCATCACCAAAACACATGGAGGGCAGAGATGGTTCTGTGTACAAGGTATTATGAGAGCCCAGTGAACAAGCTGAGGAACATTCTGGAAAGTACCCTGGGAGTAGGAAGTTGCTGCTACAGAGGGTCTTAGCTGCCAGACCAGGAACACAGACCTTTCTCCTGCAGGAGTTAGATCTGGGCTCACTGGCCTGGGCACTTTCTGCAGGTGCGGCGGGAGTTCGATGGATGAACAGGGGCAGCGAATGTCTTGCTCTTGCTCACTGGGGTCTCTGATAAATTCCTATTTAGACCGCGTTCTCCTCAGGGAGCTGCGCCACCTGGTACCCGCTGTCCCCTGTTAGGGCGCCTAAGACAGACCCAGCGCCTGCTGACCTCCCAGGAAAACCAGCCCCGAAAGGGCGGGCTGGGGTAGACCTGCCATGGGACGGAGGCAGTGAGTCTTCCGCACACACGCGCGCTGGTCTTCCCGCGGGAGCTGTTGCCGCTGTCTGTCCACCACTGTCCTCCTTTCCCTTCTTTTAATAACAGCTCCCCTTCCTCTCATATGATTCTTCACCCAGGGGGAACGATGCTTCCATATAGCTTAGGAACTGAGATCTTGACTGGAAAGCCGCAGGCACCCAGCGCTCTTAGATCCGTCAGCGGTGAAGATGTTAGGAGAGCTCCCCCATTGCTCGGATGCCTGAACGCGAACACGTTCCCTGCGCCCAGGCTACTGGAGCCTGGGATTGTTCAGGCTCCCCATAGCCCCAGAGGCTTCCCTAGGGTTTATCCAATAATCACTTTTCTCCCTTTGTTGCAATTAGTCAGATTCTGTCCGTTGCTCTCCAAGGACTGTGGCATAAAGAAGAGCTCTCGGGTGTCTGCTGGTTGTACAGAGGTGTGGGCCAACGCCCCAGCTTCTCTCAGGGCAAAAGTCTCCGCACAGTGTCTCTCCTGCTAACTTGAGGCCATGGCAGGATTTGAGAGATTCTCGATCCGTCACAAGGCTAGGAACACAGGGTCTCCTTATTGTATCAGAAAATTGAGTCCCCTGGAGCGTCAGGGAATTGATAGAACCCAAGAGTCCACGCCAACTTTGGACACCTTTTGTACGATAAACCGCGGTGATTTTGCCCAGGCTGGCTGAGAGCTGGCACTCGGGACCCGTGCTCCTTTCCTGGAGGCAGAGCCAGGCAGCTCTGTCATCTGTTCATGATTACAAGGCCCGGCATGCCCCACCAAGGGCCCTCTGGCGTCTTTCCTCTTTGGAAACACATTCAGCACATTTTTAGAAACCGCAATGAGAAGCCCTCCCTGAGAAAGTGACTAAACACTGCTTAATATTCTGAAAACATAAACAGCCGCCACGAAGCCAGCCCTAAGCAGCTTAAGGAAAGCTGACTTGGCACCTGAGGGGAAGCCAGCTGTTGCTGGCATTTGATTGGCAGAGGTCGTAAAATTCCTTGCAATGTCAGTATTGTCAATAAATATATATTAAATTTGTTCTCCATCTTCCACGCTGGAGCATTCTGGTTGGATTTGTGCCCTTCTGGACATTTTGGAGACATGAAGATCAATGTTTGCTTTCCCTGCTTCTCTCCCAATACTTGTGTTATGGGTTGAATCACAATTCAACCCATTGGTGTGTCCTCCAAAGACACGTTGAAATCCTCACCCCCAGGACCTCAGAATGTGACTTTAGTTGAAGTCAAGTCATTGAAGATAGAATTAGTTAAGGTCATACTGGAGAAGAACGGGCTATAATCCAATACGACTGCTGTCCTTTTAAGAAGAGGAGAGGGAGACACACAGGACAAAGGCCATGGTTTGTGATGACAAAAGTAGAGATTGGAGCGATATGGCTGCAAGCCATGGCCTGCCAAAGAGTGACGGCCACCACCAGACACTAGGAAGGGGCAAGGAAGCATTCATTCTTCTGCAGGTTTCAGAGAAAGCATAGCCCTGCCGACGCCATGATTTGGGACTTTCCATTTGCAGGATTGTGAGACAATCACTTTTTACTCTTTTAAGTCACCCAGTTTGTGGGGCTTTGTTACAGCAGCCTTACTTAGGAAAGGTGCACACTGCAGTTCTAACCATCTCCCCCTCTTAGACTGAGCCGCCCTCCTCCATTCTTTCATTCATTTGGCAATTGAGCATTCATTAGGCCCCAGCTCTGTTCTAGATCCAGCACTGGTCATGGGGGACTCAGGGGCCACAGGGCCCAGTTCTCACCTTTAGGGAGTTCAGAAAAGGGGAGTGGGGTAGGCGTGGACCTGCCAGCAGGCATATCCTTGTCTGACTTCAGTTCTTAGAATTTACTGTTTGTCGCTCACTGTAAGTTTGTGAGTGTGTGTTGGATCTTTAAATCACGTTGTCGAAACCCCACCCAAACCCATCTTTTTACCTACTGTTCTATCATAAAAATTTTAAAGTTTACATAAATGCTTAAAATGTGCATTGATCACCCATTAGCCCAATGGCTTAGATTTTTTGATGGTTAACATTTTTTGCCATCATTTGGCTTTAACGAGTATAGTTTTATTTTTTATATCTTAGAGGTGGAATGTAGTGTTACGTGAGAGTAGGAGCTGTGACATTAACCTCCTTGGATTCAAATCCCGGCTTTATCAACCCAGCTTTGTGTTTTTAGGCGGGTTATTACCCTGCTCTTTGCCTCTGTGCCCTCACCTGTAAAATGGGAATAATAACAGGACTTCTCCACTCAGAGGCATGGTGTGAGTAATAAATGCATTCATATTCAAAAAACACTTAAAACAATGCTTTCCAAGATGTAACTATCCAATAATTATTTTCCACAGTTCTTGGAAAACGAC
>PVKM010048004.1:0-11305 GCA_004027735.1 Carollia perspicillata
GACTCAGAATGGAAGTACACTATAAGCTTTCCTGGGTCTCCAGTTTGCTGACTACAGCTCTTGGAACTTCTAAATATCCATAATCACGTGAGCCAATTCCTCATAATAAATCTCTATCCAGTTTATTGGTTCTATTTCTCCTGAGAATCCTAAATAATACAGGTAGAAAAGGGAATTTTATGATGGAGGGATCAGGCTGATATTACCTGCACCCACTGATCAATCTTAGCTTGATCGGGACAATCAGAAAACGGGGACACCAGATGTCATGTACCTTAAAGTGTGATATAATTAGAAATACTCACCACTAATTGTCTTAGTTTGGGTTGTTCAAGAAGCAGGCTTGGAAGAAGGACTCAAGTACAAGTCATTTATCTGGGAGGTGATCCAAAAGCGCCATTAGTGGAATGTGAAAGCAATACAGGAGCAGGAAGTCAATAAAGACTGTGTCATCGAGCAGCACTGTGGGCAACTGGAGCTTAATCCTACCAGGGAGCTCTGAGAAAGTGTCGAACATGTCCTTCAGAGCATATCACCTGAGACCACAGAGCTGGAGTATTTGTACAACTTCCTTCAGTCATTATTTAAGGACCACTCCCAGGGGTGTTCATCCCTGGTACTTTGGATGGTGATGCACATAGGTAGAGAGGACGCCGGTCCCAAAGAAACTGGTAGAGGTATACTCACAGGTGACAGTCGCAATGGCATACTCCACAACAGTAAGGGATGAAGGATATCAATGGGGCACCAGAAGTGTTTGCTTAACCATTTATGAGGTATTCTTTAGAATATGAGAAGCAGTGAAGTATTTCTGTACTTTTTCCTTTTTATGTAAGAGAGTGCCTTTTTTTAAGTGAAAAAAAAAAAGAAAGAAAGAATTCCATGATGAAAACCACAACAAACCCACACGGAAGGAAGGAAGGAAAAGAAACCATCTCCAGAGGGAAACTATTGTGCTGGAAAGAAAGGATGATAATAGTTTAACTACATGGCTCAGCCCTCAATCACAAATATTTAGTCATAACACTAGAAACTATGAATATAAACCATAAAACTGTACCATGGCTAGATGGAGAGGTTAAGGGGATGAAGAGAATGTGTGTGCATGTGTGCGTGTGATGGTGATAGGAAAGAAAAGAGGGATAAGTCCCCATTTTCCATAGTGAGAAACCAACAGACACTGCCTAAAACATTAAGATCAAAAATAGCAATATACTCACTATTTCAAGATATGGGAATACGTATCAAGCAAATTAGCTAATAGACTTAACAGTGTTTGCCTGTAGGGAAGAAAAATTAGGGCAGAAGGGAAAGATGACCAGGGCTCTGCTATTTGTCTTTAAATTCCTTATAGAATTATTTGGATATATAATTTTGACACACACACACTTTTTAGAGTGAATTAGATGTCAAATGAAGTGAGCATGTGAGAACAACCCTTAAGGTATTTAGCTTCAAAATGGAGCAGAGAAATGAGACATAGCTGCAAGAAAATACAGAATTAAGACAAGATTTTTTAAAAAGAAAGGAGAAGCTAGAACAAATTGTATGCCAATGACAATGACCCAACAAGGCACAAGAGGGTAACAGATAGATGGAGGTTCTTGAGGGTTGGAATCCAGAGCACAAGGGAAGATGGACCTTTGAAAGGAGGAAGGTAATTCTTGCAAAATAAAGTAAGAGAAGATTGGCACAGATGCTACCTGATTGGTATAGTTGGTGGGACGATGAAGGACTTGCCACCGAGGATTTTCATTTACTCACTTAAGCATGAGGCAGGGCTATCAGTGAGAAAGGACCATACTTTCAGAGCTACTGTTCTAAGCAACAAATGAGCATTCCTAAATATCTAGAACTAAATAAGCTTAGGCATTGAGATCTTTTCCCTCATTATTTAACTGTATACTATAAAAGCCATCAAAATTGAAAAGAGCAAATTAAATAGTTTAAGCTAAACTGAGAAGCTATAAAAATTAGGAAATCCAGAGCAAAGTATATTTTAATCCTTCAGATACACCGGTATTCTCAGTAAGGCGGTAATAAGTAAGTAAATAAGCTTGATAATATTGTAAGTCATTTACCTTGGTATTATCAGAGCACCTGTGTCAGAAGTTAGTCTGGGACCAATCGAATTTTTAAAATGTCACATGAGCCAGAGAGGTAACTAGTCGTTCACCCTCTATATTCCCTGTTGTTAAATCCTCAGCAGCTGAGAAACTGGTGTGATGACTTGGAAACAGACAGGAATTTCCTTCTGGAAGGAATCACTACAGATTCAGGAAAATTTCTTTTCTCCTGCTTACTTTAAATCTCCGGGACTTGTCAGTCTGTGGGGGAAACCACCCCCATCCTCACGCCCCATCCCCCATCAGGACAGTACCATTGCTCCACATTTTGCATAGGTGGAGAAGATACATGAAGTTTTGCAAAGGCATTTGATTGAATGAAGAATAAGATAAGAAAAATAGGGCCTGAAACATCGCTTACCAAATTTCATCTCATGCATTTCCTGTAGTTATCACTGTCACTTTTTTCCTTAGAAAAAAATCTCCCAAATAGTGAATTTCACAAGACCAGTTACTAAAAATTGTTATATTTTTAAATTATGGTTTGTCCATAATTCAAAGGTGATCTTCAGAGTGGAAATTACTTGCTCAAATTCTAGGTTTGCTACTAATTACAGGACCTCCAGTAAACATGTAACTTCTGAGGGTGTGGGTCTGTTGGGTAAATTTATCTGAAAGGATTCTTTCAGTGGTAAAATTATTCTAGGTTCTTCATTTAGATGGCACTTATACATGAAAATAATAATTTAATCAAGACAAGAGTTATTTTTAAGTTCCTTACTATATGTAAAACATTCTGTTAAATCTTTTTGATATGTTAAAATAAATGAGTAGTAACTAAAGGGAAGCAGCACCAAACACAACGTATAGCTTTTTTCCTAGATTTTTTCAGCATAATTATGATGCGATTTATCTATGTTGCTGTGCATATCAATAGTTCGTTCCATTTTATTGATGATTAGTATTCCATTGTACCATGTCATGATTTTGCTAAATTAACATTTTTAAGCAGAGCACAGGATGCTGGATAGTGGTTTGCTATTCAACAACAGACCACAGGAGAAATTGAAATACAGAAATGTATTACTCACAGTGCTGGTAGAGGTACACAAACACACCTCAGGGGATTACTTGGGGGCGTCAAGACAGAGTGCAGACGGAGAGAGTGACAAGACCAGGAGCACATGCCTTCAGTAGAGTCCACGAGTGGAGTGCTATGGGTATCCCATGCTAGGAAGAGATTGGTCAATTCGAGCTGAAAAGAGCAGGGTTTTGATAAGCTCCATGGGCTTCTCTATCTAAAACACATGCAAAGGGAAAGTCTTGCAGGCAGGAGAGACTTGATCACAAGGGCCGTTGGGGAAGTCATATCGGGAACTTATATTTGCTTGTGACTCTGCAAGCTATTATCTAGAGCTGTGATTTTCAACCTTTTTGATTTCATGGCACACATAAACTAATTACTAGAATTCTGCAGCTCACCAATAAAATACATTTTTTGCCAATCGAATAAAAAATAAGTATAATTTTGATTCATTCACACCAAATGGCTATTGTTGCGTTGGCTGTTACCATTTTCTTATTTGACAACCTAAGAGAAAAGAAGTTGTGTCCCTGACTAAATAGGCAGGTATCACATGTTTTAAAAATTCTTGTCACGTACGAGTGTGCCTCTCGCAGCACACCAGTTGAAAACCGCTGACCTGGTGTACACCATCGTACGAGGGGGCTAGTGTCAGTTTAAGGCTCCCACAGACACTTGGCCAAACGAAACAGATGCCAAAGCAGCGATACCATTGAGTAGCTTAACTGAACTCTTAACATACGGATATACGATACTTTGTTTTTTCATCTGCGGAAGGACATTTGGGTAATTTCAATTTGGGGCTATTGCAAATAAAGCTGCCGTGAACATTCTCATACTAGTGTATGTACAGACATATGCTCTCCTTTCCCTGGAGTATGTACCTAGGAGGGTAATGGCTGGGCCTTCTGCTAGGCATATGTTTAAGTCTTTGAAAACTGCCAAAGTCATTTTCCAAAATGGTCCTATAATTTTATGTTCCTGACAGCAGTGTGAGAGAGCTGTAGTTGTTGCATATCCTTGCCAACACGGTGCGGCTGGTCTTTTCCATTTTAGTCACTGCACTAGTATTCAGTGGTGCCTCACTGTGGTTCTAATTTGCCCTTCCCTAAAGACTGAGACATTAAATATCTTTCCATGTGCCTTTTGGCTATCTATGTATCTTCTTTGATTAAGTGTCTGATCAGATCCTTTGTCCACTTTCTAATTTGTTCTCTTATTACTGGGTTGTGAAAATTGTCTATGTGTCTCTAGTCAAACATTTTATTTTTCATCTCTAGAAGGTCAATGTGGGTCTTTTTAAAAATATATATATTTCTATGCCTCATTTCATATAAAATCATTTTAATATCAAAAACATTTTTGAATATATGTAACATAACTGTTTTAATGTCTTTATCTACTAATTCTATTACCCATGTTTACATCTCTTTGTATAGATTCATTTTTTTCATTATGGATCACATCTTCCCTTCCTCCTCCTCCTCTTTATCAGACCCCTGATGCTGTTGACTTTACTTTGTTGAATGCTGCATATTTTTATAGCCCTCTATTTATACTATCGAGCTTCATTCCGGGTCACAGTTAAGTTACTGTTACTTGGACACAGTTTAATCCTTTCAAGGCTTGTTTTTGGCATCAGTAGGCCGTATCCGAGCAGCTGTTAGTCCATGACTAATTGTGCCCCACCACGCAGAACACCATTTTGAGTACTCTGCTCATTACCAACGTTTTCCACACTAGCTGGTGGGAACGAGGTCTGTCCACCGCCAGTTGTGAGCTGCAGGCATTTTCCCTCTGCTCCTTGTGCGTGCTGTGTCTCTGTCCCACATTCGTCTTCTCCCTGCCTTTTGCCAGGTGGACTTCCTGCCATCTCTGGGGCTTTCTCTGTGGTCACTCTCTCCTCTCGAGTCCTCTACCCTGTCTTCAAGCCTCCCAGCTCCAACTTCTTAATTCAGGCTGCCGCTGTCCCCTGCCTGGGTTCCCCCACCCCGCACTGCAGCCTGGAAACTCTCTCCAGATTTCTCAGGGATCACTGTTGTGTACAGCCTGGTTTCCGGTGTCTGAAAACCGTTGTGTTATATATTGTTTTACTCGGTTTTTGTTTGTTGTTTGTAGTGGGGGAGTACATCCACTCACTGACATTTTTTCTGCTCAGAAGTAGAAGTTGCTTTCTGATGAGGTTACTTCTATGTAAAATCTTCTTCGCTTTTTTTAAAATTTCCCCACTTAAATGTATATCACTAGACAGTGTAATTTAGTTGTAACAAATTAAAACATATGACATGTCTTTAAAACTATTTCAACCTATAAATTTACTCCTCCATCCTTTTAATTTCCTTACAGTGTCCCTAAAGGGAAGTGGGGAGCTGACCTAAGTACATGTGGAACTGAGTGGAGTCTATAAAACTGCAGGCAAGAGGAACTGCAGGTAAGCATGGTGCCCTTATTGATAAAGTCATTCCCCGTGAGGATCCAGGTGAGCGATTCTGATGCTGCTGTACATGCATAATGGAATCAAACAGTTAAGTAACTAGATGGCACAAAGGGGGAGCCGAGTTTCTCCACTGTTGCAGTAGGATTCAGGTAAACAAAGGGTGTGAGTTGGAAGGAGGCTAGATTAATTCATTTGGTACCGGGTAAGCATTGGAAACAATAGTAATAACTTGTGTTTAGTGTAATATAGATCAAGATGATTGTATATAAGAATATTTATAGGGGTGTGTGTGTATATATACATGATATAGGATATGCACCTGTATATGTGTTTGCTCTGCCAGATGAGATGGCTCAAAAGAACAAACAGCCCAGCAGCAATGAGTACGCTTTATGCCCAGTTCTTGGTTTCTAATACCATTTCCAATAAAAGGAGCTAGGTAACTTAAAAGGTATCCTGGCACAAGGGCCAGAAGCCAGTGGGAGTGTTCAGCTTTACAATGTGGGCCATGTTAGCCATGTTTGCCTTTATACCTCTTCTGGTCGCCATGTTCCATACGGGGGCAAAGTCTCCAGTCACCAGGGTTGGGGTGTCTGGCCCCCACAGCTCATGCAGGCTCTGTGCAGCCTGTGTCACAAGCGGCATTGATTGCTCACTTCCTCTGAGGAGATGGAAGCATGCCCCAGTTCCAGTGTCAATCCCAAGCTGCCTTTGGTGTTTCCCAACTCCTTTCGTGTCTCCCTCTGGAGAGTGCAGCTCTGCCTCTCTGCCCCTTCTACTAGCTGGGCTGCTAGTGACGCTGCCTGAGGCGGTGGTCTTCTCTTGCAGCCCCGCCCCGCTGGGGAAGCACTGGCTGCCCGGTTGTTGGGGCAATGCATGTGGGCTTATTTATTTGCCTTCCTTTATAGTTTGCCTTGAACAACCACCCTTCTCTTGCAGCCGCTCCTTTTTCCAGGAAGGCAGGTTCCTTCTAATCTTCAGTGCTGCCTGGGGGTTTTCTCCCCACCCCCTGCCTTCTCCAGGTGATCGGGCCTGACTCCTCTGTTATACTGGAAGGCACAATAAAATGTTTGTTGTTTGAAGCCACTAAGTTTTCAAATGGCTTGTTCGACATCAATAGGTAAACAAAAGTCATATCTCGGTACATTGGCTTCAGAACTTGTCAAACCCTATACTCATTGCATTTCGACAAGAAAAAATGTTTGAGTACTTGTCACTTGCTCGGAGCTCATCGCACTTACTAGAACTTGTATGAGTTATGAGGACGCCCCACAAGAGAAAATGCTTCATTGTTTGGTACTTGTCAGTTTTGTCACTCCTCACGCGTTCTGGAATAAACTAACAATGAGTACTGAGATACCACTGTATAAGAACTGCTTTGGAAAAATTATTACATAAACTTAATATATCATGCCTAAATTATATTTATAAATACATGTGTGTTCCAGAAATGACCCATTTTTGAGGATGTAGACACAAGAAACATCCAAGCCTATAAAGAATTTGTGTTAGATTTTACTTGAGCTAAACTGACGATCTGCCTGGGGGTAAATAGCAAGAGACTAAGAAAACTGCTTCCCAGAATGCCAGTTCACAGCTTCTCCTATTTATTTATGTATTAGATTTTGAGGGACATTTATTAAAGCTAGGGACAGTGAAACAGGGCAGGGCTCAGCATAGAAGAAGCAACAGGAGAAACCCTGGTGGGGCTGCTCTGGCTTGCTGACTCATGAGCTGCCACTATTCATTGCTCCCCTGGTTGCAAGTCTTATGGGGTCCCTTAGAGTTTAGGAGATGCTTGGCTGTGAGGGAAGAACAGCGGGGAGGGAAAGACACTGGCTTGCTCCCAGGAGGGAAAGTGCACCACGGCTTCTTTTATGCATTTAGAATTAAGGAGGGATCCTTGAGAAGGTTACTTCGGGGTGGGAGAAAGCAAAGGGGGAAAGGGATGACAGGACAGTTAACAAGATTATGTGCTCTCTGGAGGGTGGTTAGGCTTCTGAAGAGACACTTCAAAGGTGTGTCAACATAGATGCACAGAAACAATGCACAGGGCTTACTTAAGGCAAAAATAAGCCTTGTACCAAAAAAAAAAAGAAAAGTTACGTACCTGGGAAGTGACTACCCACAATGCGCTGTTGTAAGGAATTTATGATCAGATTATCCTGTGAGGTTACTCTCCGTAGGACTCCTTTTCCATCCACAAGTATTTACGTACAAATACTTAAATAATTTCACTGTTTACAACAATCATTTACCTTCATTTATTTAAAAAATAGCTGTTTTATCGGTAAACATTAAAAATCAAATAATGTTATAAAATATTTCATCATAGAGAAGCCAATTTAGTAGTGCATATTTCTTGCAGTGAACAAAATTAAAATACATTCATGCAATAAGGTACTGAGAAAAATTGGATTGAACTTGAGACATACATTTGTTCATGATAGGAAAATCTAATTCAAAAGCACATCTGCTTGTTTTGCCTGCAATAAATATCAATAGCAATTAGAAAATTATAATTAACTAACAAAAAAACAAGTCTTTATTTGAGTCAGAGAACATTATCCTGTTGTTTACAATCTTGGGGATACTAATTATTTACCCCATCAAAGAGAAAATGCACCAGTTAAATAGTTCTTTTTATCTCCTCCTCCAGCTTTCTTTTTCCCTACTGCCCAGCCTTCCCCTTACCCCTAATCCTTTTGCCCTGATGTCCAAAGTATTAAGTGGGTGACAGTGGTGTGAGTTTTCTGAGCTAGGGTTCTGAGAAACCCATGCTTTCATTTCAGAGAAGCCTGTCAGAAGCCCAGATGTTGTTACTATGTTGTAAAAGCGAGACATTGTTACAGATGGATTGCTGTGGAGAAGGCAGGGGAGATGTTGGAACTGAAGCCACAGCTGGCAGTGTCGCGGTGCCCTGGCAACCAAGCTGGTGTGAGGAGTCCCCCCCTCCCCAGGCAGAGATACCGTGTGCTGCTAGCCAGAGTGATTGACAGAGGCTAGCCTTCTACCCGCTTCAGGTTCCTGATTGAAGGGGAAACAAGAGATCACAGGGGCTTGTGTATCTAAAGGTTAACGTGGCGGTGAGGGGGAGGTGCCGACCTCCCAGTCTAAGCCTATGTGATTGGCTGGGGTACTGGACACTTCCAGAGCTCCTGGAATTTGGGGCAGAGAAATTTAAACGGAGGGTAGGGAGAGACTGTTCCCTTTTTCTTCCCCTCACTTGCCCTGTTTGGGGCCAGAGTGTCCACAGACTGGCAACCCCTGGAGACTGCGTGGGCCAGCAGCAGCCTTGGGCCTCGTACACGGGGAGCATCAGCCAGGGGCACAGTGGAGTGACAGCATGGGCCACGTGTGCGCAGACTCCAGAATGGAGCCTGAGGCAAGACAGTGATGGTGAAAAAGTGGAGCAGCTTGGAGGCCAACTCAGCAGCCGCCTGCAGCAGTGTTTTTAGATGGGAGAAGGAACTCCAGGTGCAGGCTTGAACTAGTCCGGAAACAAGCAGCAGCGGTACTTCTCTTTGGGTGTTTTGAAGGGAATGGGTGCTGAGGCGGAAGCCTGCAATTGTTCCAAAATTGTGTAGCTTTTGGAAGAATTTTGGAATAAAAAAGACTCCTTTCCTTTTTCACCCAACCTCTGCCTGGCTCTGGAATTTATGGGCAGCAGGACCCCATCTCTGGTCAGTAGCATCATCTCTATCATAGGATGAGCAACCTCGTTTCCGGGTTGAGCAATCTAGCAACATAAAATGCACAGAATCCTAAATCACGGCCCTTCACTCCTTATTTAAAAGCTGTATTCTTGGTTAGCGTTATTGGATACAACTTTCAGGTATTCACTGGAAAATTATTCCATATAGAAATTTTAGAAATGAAATTCACCAAAGCAGAGTTGTAGAATAAGAATTAAAATATATGAGTAAGTTTTTGTTTAGGAATTATGGGAATATATTTCTAGATAACATAAAAAGACACACTAAATAACGTTATGTCCAGGAAAACACGAAGTTAATATTGTTAAGGAAAAACTAAAAGAAAGGAAGGCATTAAGGAACAACAGAGACGAAGCTCCTACTCTTCAAGCCAATGTGTCATAGTGCTTGCTATGTTCTGAATGTTTATGTTCTCTCCAAAATCCACATGTTGAATCCTAACCCCCAAAGTTGATGATATTTGGGGGTCAGGTCTTTGGAAGGTGATCGGGTCATGAGGGTGGAGCCCTCATTAATGGCATTTGTTCCCTTATAAAAGAAACCCCCATAGATATTCCCAGTGCCCTCCACTACGTGAGGGCACAATAAGAAGGCCCCAGCTAGGAACCAGGAAGATGGCCCCCAGCAGAAAAAAAAGAAATAAATTGGTTGTTTATATGCTACTCACTCTGTGGTATTTTTCATTATTTATTGATTTTTCACAGAAAGAGAAAAAGAAACATCAGAGAGAGAAAAAGAAACATCAATTTGTTGTTCCACTTATTCATGCATTCATTGGTTGATTCTTCTGTGTGTCCTGACCAGGGGTCGAACCCACAACCTTGACATCTGAGGACAATACTCCAACAAACTGAGCTACCCTGCCAGGGCTATGGTATTTTGTTATTGCAGCCTGAACTAAGATACTGCTTATGTCCCTGGTTGTCCCCAGGGCACTCATTTATGTCTCAATCTGTTTGTGTCAATAATTTATGCAGAAATACAACTAGAGAATTATATTCTTGATATATTTGGGTACAGTACCTTTAATAAAATATTTTCTTCAAAGCAGATTTGGATTTAAATTTGTGATAGTGATCTGTTTTCTTTGATACAACAATTACTTATAAGATTGGTATGGTAGGATCTGACATATGATGAGAAGACGAAGGACAGTTAAAACTGGACACTGCAAGGTAAGAGGCAAAACACAGCGAAGTGTGATACTGTTGTTACTCGATAGAGGTCATAAATTCTTGCAGAAGACAGAGAGGTGCAAGCCAGCCTGAAATTGTAATATGTCTCTGTTAAATATGTGTTTACACCCCAGTAATTAACCAGGAACAGTCAGAAGTAAGAATGAGACTGAAAGGTCAAACCTGAAGACAGTGAAGTCACACATTTAAAAAAATAAAATAAAATAAATGCAGTTAACCCACTGCTAACCTCCAAACACTCAGACACAAGAAACAGCAAAATAATTGTGTTATATTTAAGAGTAAACATGGATAAAGCAAGAAATATGGAGAAATCTATCCAAGTATGTTTTCTTGCTCATCAGATCTTAATAAGGTCATTTTAGCTAAAGATAAAGAAACCAAGATGAATAAAATCTTTGGTGTATTTACTCCATTGTTACTTTGTATGTGCATGTGGTATATACACACATAAAAACAAGACCAAGTGGTTTTTTTTTGAACTCCAAAAACAATCTTTATTTGTATTACAAGGATGTTATAATTATAATAATAGTAAATTAGAGACAGAGAGATGGGGCTCTGATACTAGGTTTTCAGAGCCAGTAACAGAGAAGTTTTTTTTTTAAATTTGAACATTGACTTCTGAGGTACTATTAATGTTTATTGAAGTACAATTGTTAGGGGAAAATCTGTACTTATTTTAATTAAAAAATAAAATTAGTCCATAGTCTTTGGTTGCAAGTGACTGACATCATTCTAGTGGATGTAAGCAAAAGTGATTTTATTAGCCAAGAAGACAGGGAAGTGCAGGTGCAGCATAGCTT
>PVKM010048005.1:0-11310 GCA_004027735.1 Carollia perspicillata
CAGAACATGCTGGTCCCATACCCAGGTGTGGTGGGTAAAAATTGGGAGAGATAGCTTGGCTGCAAAGGTCCACCTGAGGAGGAGGGGTCCCAACCCCACAGCTGGTTCCCCAACCCAGGGTTCTAGTGCCAGGAAGATAACTCCTCATAACTTCTGGCCATAAATACCAGAAAGGATTGAAGCTGAGGTAGACAGAAGGCTTTTGAAGGCCCAGGCAGTTCCTCCTGGGTCCATGTATAGACTTACTGGCACTCCCTCTGAGTTCCAGCACTGGGGCAGCAACTTGAAAGGCACCAGAGATATACAGGAAGGAACTGAATTGTCTGCCACCAGAGTGAAAGCTGGGAGGCAGCTTTTTTTCAGACAGAAGTACTTGGCAGAGGCCATTGTTTCCTTGGTGAGCCATCCCACACAGAACCAACAGGTAGACACCATATCTGAGTCTCCATCAATCTGACTTATGCTATTTTCCCTGCCCTGGTGATTCCCTGACATCTAACCCCACCAAACTTTCAGGCCCACCCAAGCTGTCTCCAGTGGGTTTTCCATATGAAAGTCCTCTTGTGGCTGATGCTTCAATTGTCCTGAAATCTCTCAGACAAGCAGCATCTGGCCTCAGTGTACCCTGTACCTGTTAGTAAATAGCCCCAGGCTCAGCATTAGCAGCAGTCAGCTTTGGTTCACAATGTGGCCTCACCTGGGCATCTCCAAGCCCAGCACAAGTAGCAGCCATCTGCACATTGCTTTTTAGCTCATTCTGAGTGGCCTAAGAAAGAACACTGGTGATGGCTGACCTTGGCCTGCGCCTCCTGAGAGGCCCTAGAACCAGCACACCCAGTAGACAGCTTCAGACTACATCAAAGCATCACACCCAACCACCTCCACAAGTGAAAAACTCAAGGGGTGAACTTGAGCAGGAACCTGAGCCCCACTGAAGTAAGTCCTGCTCTGTAGGGTAAGACCCTGCACAGTTGATTCTCATGGTTGTTGGTGGTTGCAGCAGTCCTTGTAGCTGATCAGCCTGGAGGTAAATCCTTCCCATTGATATGCTAACAGCATTCATGGCTCAACTACAATAGGAGGGTGTACACAAGCCACACAGTGTTGGACCTCATGAGTGACCAGTTTGTGGAATCAGGGATGCATTGCACTGGACCCTTCAGAACACGTACTACATTAGGCCATTCTACCAAGCCTGAGAGATGTGGTAGTTCTCTCTAGTACATAGAATCAAACACAGGGAGACTACCAAATGAGGAGAAAAAGAAACATATTCCAAATGAAAACAGAACTCTAGAAAAAGAACTAACCAAAATGGAAACAAGCAAGCTACTATATGCAGAGTTCAAATAGTGGTTATAAGGGTGCTTAATGAACTTAGAACTTCAACAGCATGAAAAGGACCAATCAGAAATGAAGCAGATACTGAAATGAAGAATAATTTAAAGGGAATCAATAGTAGAGTAGATAAAGCTGAGAATCAAGCCAGCAATTTGGAATATAAAGAAGCAAAAGAAACTCAATTAGAGCCACATACATAAAAGAGAATCCAAAAAAAAATCAGAGTACTCTAAGGAGCCTCTGGGACAACTTCAAGCATACCAATATTTGTGTTGTGTGGTTGCTGGAAAGAAAAGAGAGAGAACAAGAAATTGAAAACCTATTTGAAAAAATAATAACAGAAAACTTCTCTAAACTGTTGAAGGAAATAGACATACAATCCAAGAAGCACAGAGTCCCAGACAAGATAAGCACAAAGAGGTCCATACACAGGCACATTATAATTAAGATGCAAAATCTAAAAGACAAAGAGAGAATCTTAAAAGCAGAAAAAGAAAAGCAGATAGTTACTTATAAGTGAGCTCCCATGAGACTATCAGATGATTTCTCAACAGAAACTTTGCAGTCCAAAAGTGATTGGCAAGAAACATTCAAAGTAATAAAAAGCAAGGACCTACAACCGAGATTACTCTACCCAGAAAATCTATCATTCAGATTCAAGGTCAAATAAAGAGCTTCCCAAACAAAAAAAGCTAAGGTGGTCAACGCTACCAAATCAGTATTACATGAAATGTTAAAATGTCTTCTTTAAAAAGAAGAAAAGAAGAAATAAAAAATTTGAAAATGTCAATAAATACATATTTATCAACAATTGAATCAAAAAACAAAACAAAAAAATAAACAAAAAACTAACAGATTCATAGATACAGAGAAGTTTTTGACAGTTTCCAGATGGAAGAATGGTCAGGGGGATGAGTGAAAAAGGTGAAAATATTAAGAAGTACAAATTGGCAGTTACAAAATAGTCATGGGAATGTAAAGTACAGTATAGGGAATATAGTTAATAGTACTCTAATAACTATGTATGATGTCACATGGGTACAAGATTTATTGGGATGATCACTTAATAAGTTATGTAATGTCTAATATCTGATGCATACACCTGAAACTAATATAATAATATATTTCAATTGTAAGTGAAAAATAAAAATGAATTAAAAATAAAATTTACAAAAGCCCTGGCTGGGTAGCTCAGGTTGATTAGAGCATCATCCTGATACACCAAGGTTGCAGGTTCAATCTCCAGTCAGAGCACATAGAAGAATCAACCAATAAATGCATAAATAAATGGAATGACAATGGAATGACAAATGATGTTACCCTCTCTCTGTCTCTCTCTCTGTCTTTCTCTTTTTTCTTTATATATATATAAAGAAAAAAATTATAAGCTTCCACGGAGGCATCGAAGAAACCTAAATAATTGGAGAGCTCATGTTGGCGATAGAAACACATCACAGAGATGTCAATTCACCCCAAAGTGATTTATAGACTCAATGCAACTCCAGTCAAAGTCATGGCCAGACTTTGAATGAGGCTGATTCTTAAATTTTTATGGAAATGTGAAGGGCTAACAATAATCAGGATGTGTCTAAAGACAGCTAAAAGAAGAGACATGTCCTGTCATATATCAGAATTTATGATGAAATTACAGCAATTAAGACTGCATTAATGCAGTAAGAGACAAATTGACAAATGATGTAGAGTAGAATAGAGAGCCCATAAAAAGATCAGCACACATATGGAATTTTAAATATGATACAAGTGGAATAGCAGGTCAATGTGAAACAGAGATTATTATAAAAATGAAACTGGAAAAATTGTTATTCATAATGTCTGTAGGTAGAAAGTGGCTTAATGCCATTTATATCATCAATTGGTGTTCTTTAAATTAGCATTTCAAAGCTCTCAGACTTGTCTTCATTAATAACAAGCTCCTAGAGGTCTTTTTATTTTAAAGGAGAGTCTGAATGTCCTAAGGTACTGAATTAAGATCTCTAAGGCACATGCCTGAATAACAACAGGTAGTCTTTATTTCCTTTTGAAGAAGGATGAGGCTGGTAACTGAAAACTTTGGGCTGGGGATTGAAGGATGTAATTTGAGAGCAAAGTTGAACTGAGCAAAAAGGAGAAGCCGAGTACAGCAGTCATCTTCCTCAGTCCTCCCCCCGCCCCACCGCATCGCATTCATCCCCTTAGTCAAAGAAAGAAAGGGTAAATTTTAAAGGATTTTAAATATTCAGTTCACGGGAACACTACTATGTGTGGGTCTGCTTTTGCCTCAACAGTGATTAATAAAGTCACAACTCCTTTTCTTGGGTCCGCATTGTAGTGCACTTCCAAGATCACTATTCATCACTGACCTATGTGTCTCTGTCTTCACCCCAAACATTAACTCATTGTACTCTCAATATCTGAGGCCTATGCACACTCATTTATTTGAGCCCATGAGTATTCTCTTGTAGAAATTTACATGTCATTGATGGAGGCATTCACTTCACCATTCTTTCACCTACTCCACTGATATGTATTAACATGTCACTTCAGGGTTCCTGGACAGTACTCAGTAATATTACAGTGCCCCCCACACTGCCATTCAAGGGGAACACATCCCAAGACACCCACTGTGTTACTGAAACCATGGGTAGTACCAAATAGTACCAACCCCTACATATACTATGTTTTTTTCCTGTCCATGCCCGTGTAATTTATAAATTAGGCATGATAAGAGAGTAACAACAGCTAACAATACGACAGGGCAACTATAGCAATACACTGTAATAAAACTTGTGTGAACATGGTCACTACTTCAGGGGATCCCTGCTGAAGTCTTCAAGTGGGCCCAGTGCTCTCTAGTGTGACATGTTACCTTAATCAGCATTCACTTGCTGTCCATGGCTTTCACCCACAAACTGAGTGCCTTTCCCATCTTAGCTAACCCCTTATCACACGCTGCATCCACACACGTTTCAGTTTGATGTGAGACAACCAATTTAGCACAGACGTCCGTTTTTCTTCCCCATAATTTCACAGATAAAAGATTCATTATTACTGTACCTCTTAGCAAGCTCAACATATAATTGTTTTTCTATATTAAGTTGGGAGCTTTTCACATTTTCATTTGAAGAAAGCACTTTAAGGCTTCTCTTTGGCATAACTAAATTGTCAGCATCAGCTGCTCTTGCCTTTGGGCCATTATTAAGGAAAATAAGGGTGACTTGAACACAAGCACGGTGATGCTGTGATAGTCAATCTGATAACCAAGAGGCCTGCTAAGTGACTAATGAGCAAGTAGCAGATGGCATGAATACACTGAAGGAAGGGTGATTCACGGCCCAGGTAGCACAGAGCAGGATGCCATGAGATTTCATTGTGTTACTCGGAACAGCGTACAATTCAAGCCTTAGGAATCCTTTATTTCTTAATTTTTGTATTCTATATTTTTGGACTGCTGTTGACCACAGTTGACGAACTGCAGAAAATGAGACCACAGATAAAAAAGAGACTACTGTAAGTACTCAAAACTATTCTTATTCTCACCACATAAGACCTGAATTTTTCTGATTCATTACACCCTGTACTCTACTTCCCGATATATTACTGATCTCTTGCCTTAATGCTTTTGTTACAGAACCCTGTCAATGCTGTTCTGGAACAGCTGCGAGGTTCGCTTGCCCACCACCAAGAAGTGTGACTCCCAGTGCAAGAGTCTGGTTAAAAAAGAGAGGGGTTACTTATTGAAAAGTTGTACAGATTTAGAATAAATGACAGATTTCTGCTGTTAAGCACCACGCCCTTTAAAACATTCCAAAACACATAATCTTGCCTTTCTTTGCCAAACCAGGCCAGTTTCAGAATATGCCACTCAAAGGTACCATCTTTCAGAACAGCAGAAGCCCGCAGATCAGCATTCCTGGTCACAGCTCAATTTCAAGCATCCCTCATAAATTCGGGTAACTAGGCAGGTCCCCTGCATGTCCATCAGCTCTGCCTTCATCTTCTCCAGGCAGACTCAAATCTGTCTAGGCAGGTCCCTGGTTGTACCACCAGTTCTGTCAACTCGCTAAACTTCTGACTTTCAGACCTCCTCTCTCACTCCAGACCTCGAGGCTCTCTCTGACTTTCAGCACTCCCCCCACCCCCGCCCCGCCCCGCCCGCTAATTTAAACACTCAGCCTAGAACTTCCTGTGTGACCTCATATCTAGTCCTTTCTATGGTGTGTTAATGTCTGCCATTTTTGCCAGTTCCCCAGTATCTTTTACCTTCTTTTGCTGCCATCTTTAGTCAGTGCAAAAAAATCCCCAGTGATGCACAGGCCTCAGGGTGGGCATCCAGCCCCTGCCTCTCCTGCAGGCGCAGTATGAGCTCCCTCCCCACCTCCAGGCTATGTCCAGAGCCACTGAACACGTTCACAGTCAGTACACAACTCACCCTGCGCAGCAGCCCTCTTCCCTTCAGGAAGGCACAGCCATTAACTTCCCATTGTTATGCAATGTATATTAAATGCTGTACCACTTACTGTTCCCTTCCCTGAAGCAAGGATTGTGGGGGTTGTGCTCCCCATCCTGTCACACCTTGTCTCTTATCTATTGACTCAAATCTTTGACTCTTTGTGTCAGCCTGTAACTGTAATTTCTCTTTGTTTCTATCTAACATTTCTGTATAATTCCAATCCCATTCCCAAGAAGCAGGGCCAAAGCATCCTATTCTAGTACTAATTCAAGTTTCTGGCTTTCCCAGCAGGCTTGTTTCCAGCAGGCACATACATTAAATAATTATTGTAATAATCCCAGGTTAGCATATGACTTGTGCAATATTTCCACCCATTCAAATACATTCCATGTTTCAACTACCTGGAAGAATTCCACCTGTTATGGGAAGTCTTATTACCTAGTTCACAATTTGAACTACAGCTTTCTCTGCACAGGAAACAAATAAAAGTATTCCCAAATCAGACAAGATCTTAGAATGAGCTTGTTATTTGGAATTCTTTCTCCCATGCTGGAATCCCTATACCACTAATGACTGTTTCACTCATTTGACAGATACACTAAAGACAATTAACTATAGATTATAGAATATATGGCTTGTTTCCCCTATTAGCTCTTTGAAAACAGCTCTCCTGTAATAGAAGTTAAAATGTAAGTAGAAATTGAAGCTGGCACTCTGTTCCGGCCACTGATAGCTCCCTGCTGGCCCCCAGGCTTCAGATGACCACCTGCTGACTAGTTAGTTGACTCTCTGCCCCGGGCCCTGGATGATCCCCTGCTGTTTCTTTGTCCTGGGCCCCCAGACCATTTCAGTCCTCCTCTGTGTCCTTGGCTTTCACCCCCTGCTTGTACCACGAGACCCCTCCTCTCCCCACTTTGTCACAAAAGTATTTAACCACCCACCTTACCCCTCCTCAGCACCCAGAATTTGGAAGCTGTCTCCTCTGGGCCCACACGTGTAACAAAGGCTTACTCCGTCACCCCAAATCGTGTAAGAGTTCGCTTTTCCGCAACACTTCTACCCTTCAAATTTCTCTGTGTATCAGTCAGAATCCCAGAGGAAGCGGATGGCTTATTCAGACTGGTATAGTTTGAGGAAATTTAGTCAGAGATTATTTACTACCTTTAGGAGATAGTGCAGTGTGCAGAGACTAGTTATTATAGAATTGATTCCTTGACTGGTCTTAAAAGGCAAAAAGAGAGAACAGTCATCCATCCTGGCAGAGAAAGCTCTGTGGAGCATGCTGACTGATCTTTGTTCAAGGGAAGCATCTAGGAGTAGTGCTCCTGTAAGGAGAGTAGAAGGGAATTAGCATCCTGGTCACAATTGCCTTACCCCCTCCCCTGCAGTCTCCTGGCAGTACTGCCCACTGAAAAATCAAAATCGAGGCACAGGCAAAAGCAAAGGCATTTGTGGGGAGCAGGGGATGTACCCACATGGACAAAAGGAAGGTATACAGCACAACCTCTGAGCCTCAAGTTACGTACATACACAAGTAGACCAGACCAAAATAGAATTAAGTTAGAAATAAATAGCAGAAAGATATCTGTAAAATCCTCAAATACTTGGAAAATGGTTTTGTAATTTCTTTTAAATTAGAAAGCACATCATATCAAGATCTCTGAGATGCATATAAGATAGTACTTAGAAGGAAGTTTATAGCTTTACAATTATCTTAGAGTTAAAAAAGGTTTCAAGCTAATCACTTCATTTTCCACAGCTAAAAAAATAGAAAACTTTGAAAAAGATCAAATTATTTTTAAATTATTTTATTGTTGTTCAAGTACAGTTGTCTGTATTTCCTCCCCCCCCTCCGCCCACCCCTCCAAACCCAGCTCCCTCCCTTTCTTCCACCCTCCCCCTTGGTACTGTCCATGTGTCCTGTATAGTAGTTCCAGAAAACCCTTCTCCCCATTGTCCCCTCCTCCTTCCCCTCTGGCTATTGTTAGATTGTTCTTATTTTCAGTGACTCTGGTTATATTTTGTTCACTTCTTTCTTTTGTTGATTATGTTCCCGTTAAAGGTGAGATCATATTGTATTTGTCCCTCACCTCCTGGCTTATTTCACTTAGCATAATGCTCTCCAGTTCCATCCATGCTGTTGCAAAGGGTAGGAACTCCTTCCTTCTTTCTGCTGCATAGAATTCCATTGTGTAAATGTACCCTGATTTTTTGATCCACTCATTTGCTGATGGACACTTAGGTTGCTTCCAGCACTTGGCTATTGTAAATTGTGCTGCTATGAACATTGGGGTGCATAGGCTCTTTTGGATTGGTGTTTCCGGGCTCTTAGGGTATAATCCCAGCAGCAGAATTGCTAGATCAAAAGGCAGTTCCATTTTTAGTTTTCTGAGGAAATTCCATACTGTTTTCCACAGTACCTGCACCAGTCTGCATTCCCACCAGCAGTGCACTAGGGTTCCCTTTTCTCCGCATCCTCTCCAACACTTGTTTGTTGATTTGTTTATGTTGAAAAAAGATCAACTTAAACCTTAAGAAGCAGAAAAAAAGAAATAAGTTCTGAGCAAAAAAGCAATGTAATAGAAAATAGAGAAAAACAATGAAACTAAAAAATGGTTATTTGAGAAGATCAATGAAAATGATCAACTTCTAGCCAGACTGATCAGGAAAAAGAGAGAAGATACAAACAGTATCATGAGTGAGAAAGGTGACATTACTGCAGATTCCTCAGATAATAAGAGGATACTAAGGGAATATTATGAAAAAAAAACAATATGGCAATAAATTTGACAACTTACATGAAATAGCAAATGCTTGGACACAAATTGAATTTATACTTAAAAATCTTCTCACGAAGAAAACTCCAGACCCAGATAGCTTCACTGAGGAATTCTATCAAACATTCAAAAAATAAATAACCCCACTTTCATGTAAAATCTTACAGAAGAAAATTAAAGGAAAAAATAATTTCTAATTCATTCTAGGAAGCCACCCTTCTCTGAACCCTGGACACTCTCCTTCCCTCACGTACACACAGGACCGACCCACAAGTCCTACGGGTTCCACCTTCGCAATATATCCTTACTCCTACCACGTCACCCTGCCTCCACGGTGGCAACTCCAACGGCGGCCTGCGTGACCTCTCTCCTAGCCTGCGCTCTCTTCTTTCACTTCTGTCCCCTTAAAATCAACTCTCCTTCACTTAGCAGCTACAGTGGTCTTACTCCAGCTCAAACCTCGTGATGTTCAGAACAAAATTCACACACCTGACCATTATCAATTCTGTGATCCATAAGGTACCACATGACGCAGGCCTCCCTAATTCTCCTACTTCGTCTTCCACCTTTTCTTTTGTCTCACTTGTTCTAGTAACAGTGGTCCTTTTTCTGGTTCTTGGATGTATCAAGCTCAATCCCGCCTTTAATACTGTGAATTCTCCACTGTTGCTGCTTAGAATACGTGCCCCCAGACACCTGCATGGTGTATTCCTGCAATCCAGTCACAGGTCTGCTCCAGCTTCCCTTGCTCAGAGACTTTCTCTGACCGCACTGTTTAAAACGCTCCTCTTCCTCCCATTGTCACTTTTCATTCCCACGTCCTGCGTTAGTTTACCTTGCAACATGTAAACCACATTAAATTTTGTATGTATGTGTTTAAGTGTTTATGATCTATCTCCCTAATAAAAACGTGAAGTCCCTTGGTGGCGGGTTCTTTTCCTGTCACGTTCATCATCCTATGCCCAGTGGCTAGAACAATGTTTGGTCCCCAGTAAGTACTCAATGTGTATCTGTTCTAAGAATGAAATGTTGAGGAAAATATTATACCGGATCTATACATTCCATTAAAACTTGACTCTGCATTGTGATTTAGTCATTCCCTTTTTATATGGCCTTTTGTTAACTTCATTCTATAAAATTAAAAAAAAAAGAAAAAGAAGTGACTTCAATAAAATACTAAAATCAAGGCAAGTTTAGATTTAACTATTAAAGGCATGACTCATAATAATGCCCTATGTTTCAATAACATTTATCGGCTTTCTTGGTACTCTCTTATATACTACCCCATTTAATCCTCATAACAATCCTTTATTAGCATCTCCACTTTGCATATGAGAAAACGAAAACTCAGTAGAGCTGAGGGACCTGAATAAGCTTATGCTGCGAAGAAATGACAGAGACAAGAGTAGAAGCTGTGTTCATCAGACTCTTCCCCAAGCATTCATTCATTATATCACACCCGAAAACTAACCTGAATACTTTCTACTCCATGCCAGGACAGAGGTGAAACAAACAAACCAAAAGCAAATTAAAAACTTTGAATGACATCCCACGGCTCACATTATGAAAATGTATACCCTTTTCAAAAGCCAAACTGTAATATGAAAAACTTTTTTTTTCTGATTCTGGAACTCTGAGAATGAGCCAGAAGGAAAGCTCAGCTCTGCAAATACAATGTCCGGTAAAGGGCCAGGGCCGGGGCCGGCTGTGAAGCGGAGAAGACCAGCAGGATGGGGGCGTGCCTGGGCCCTACCAGGTACGAAGAGCAGGTGGGTCAAGACTCAAGTGATGTTAGTTGGGGTTTTATTTTATTTTATTATTTATTTTATTTTATTTTATTTTATTTTATTTTATTTTATTTTATTTTATTTTATTTTATTTTATTTTTATTTGGTCCCTACGAATGTGGTGAAAATTATTAGTTCTTTATTTTAAATATGTTTCATATACTTCACATTCAAGGGACTTCACATAAAAGTCTGAGTTCTTCCGCTTTCGTTTACAAATTGGAAGGTAGAAAGACAGCTCGTTTACCAGGTAAAATCCTGACAAACCGTCACGTGGAGTCACAGCTACTTCTTTCCATGGGGCGCGTACTTTCTATTCGACACACTCCCCACTTCTCTACTCAAATTCCACCTGTCTGCTTTGCTTATTTACATTGTTTGCTTGGCCTCTGTAGGTATTTGAGTTTGTGCTTTCTGATTTAGGGATTCCTAGCTATGAAACATGCCGAGAGAAGCAGAAAATCGTCCGTGAGGTGAGGTGGTATAAATGGGCTGCAGGAACTGGAATCCCTGAACTGCATATCTTTTGTTCAGGGGAAGTGTATGCTCATAATAAATGTATTATAGCTAGGCTAGATAAGGAGCTGAAAAAGCAACTCACCTAGCAGGGCCGATTCCCCAATGTAACCCACTGCCTTGATGTATGAGCTGAGGGTATTTATTATGAATTGCTTTCCCTTAAACATCTCCAGCAGTCTCTCCTAAAGACTTGGAGGGAGACCTCCAGAGGTACAATATAATACCTTATTTATAAAAGGTGGAGCATACTACCCAAAATACAGATCAACCATTTCTGGTGGCATATAGAGCAGAGCCAAAAGAAAATGGGAAACAAGAGAGGGATAAGATGAGAATGTTAGGTATTTCTAGCAAGATAGTACTGGATAGGGTGATGTTTTGCAAGTTCCTGTGCTGCTTAGGATAATGCCTGGGCATTGGGTGTTGTGAAGAGAGA
>PVKM010048006.1:0-11306 GCA_004027735.1 Carollia perspicillata
CAGGCCACCCCAGGGCTGTGGCTGAGGGCCACCTGCCGAACGCCGCCCCCAAGGGGATGAGGTTCGAGGCCCAGCAGGCCCAAGGCCCCTCCCCAGACAGAGACCCAGCTGACTCTGGGACGAGGGAGGAAGTATGGCCAAGGGGGACGGGGGACCCGGGGAAGAGCTGCCCACCTGCCAGCTGTCCAGGCGCTCTGGGCCCCAGCCGGCCTGTCCCTGGAGGGGAGGGCGCTCAGGGAGCCTGCCACTGGCGCTTGAACTCTCCAATATTCTGAGGCTGAAAGGCCAGCCCTCCCCACACAGCCGCCCCACCCGCCTTTGCCTGAAGCAGACGAGAGCCTGGTGGGTGGAATCTCTAGAAACCACTTCTGCAAAAGCCAACGGAAGTGGTGGCCCAACAGAAAACTCTCCCTCCCCTCAGAGAACCTTCGCTGTGCCGAGGTGGAGTCCTGGCCCAGCAGGCACTGGAGTCCAGCCCCGGGCCCCGTCCCTGACTGTCAGGCCCCTGCAGCCTGGCTGGACAGGTAGGAACCGGAGAGGGTCCCCACGGACAGAACCAGTGCTGCCAGCAGCAGGCCCAGGCCGGAGCAGCGGGGTGCCAGGGCAGCCCTGGCTGACACCAGCCCCCAGGACCTCCGACACCAGCTCCGTCCCAGCCCCACCACCCACTTCAGCCGGTCATGACCTTGGGACACATGGCTTCATGTGTCTTTTCAGGGACTTCCTGAACTGGGTGACCCAGTTGGTGGCACTTCCTGTCCCACTGTCACCCCCTCTGCTTTCTGCCTGCTCTCAAGTCCGTGACCACTGCCTTGCGCCTGCCCGGCCTCGGCGGGTCCTGGCGTTCTCCTGAGCTAGCAGCTGGGACACCAGCAGCAGCCAGCGTGGCTGAGAACCATCCCCACCCTACCAGCCCAGGGTGCCCACGGCCCAGCCTGGGGCGTGGCTGGGACTCCATGGGGAGCAGGCCACCCTCCCCGGGCACGGGCTCCCCTTGGGCCTGGGTCTTCTCCTGGCCTCTCCTGTTAGGGGTCAAGTGAGAGGACAAGGCCTGGCAGGGGTGGCCCCTGTGTCCCCCACACCAAAGCTCGCACTGCCCTCCCTGGCCACGCATGGCAGCCTGCTCAGTGCTCACTGTGGCCCGGCCCCCGTGGGGACCACCAGAGGAGGGTCCGGGATGTGGAGTGACAGGCCCCGTGAGGTGGCCCTGCCTCCACGGCGGGTGCTCCTGGGTAGGCCTCAGGGAGGGACGTGCCAGCCTGGGCTGGTATGCCGGGGACCTGTGACAGCTGCAGTCTGTGGCCGGGCCAGCCCGAATTCCCATCACACCTGCCCCTGGGCTCCAGTCGCCTCCATGTCCCCGCCCCTGCTGGCCCTGGGCACCACCAGGGACTCAGCGGCCCCACAGGCCCAGACCCCACCCCCAGTGCTCGCCTGTGTGACTCTGCCAGGGTCTCAGCGCAGTGAGACGCCAGCCCACCACCCGGCCAAGAGCGGCTGCAGCCACTGGGGCCTCGCACGGCAGGGGGTGGCCGCCCACCCCTCAGCACGGACCCTTGGTCCCTAAAACACGTGTGTTTCTTTGTCCGTTTGCTTGTTCTGCTATGAACTTCTCACACAGGCTGGATGAGGTGACGGTGACCTCTGCGCCTCCAGCCCCTGGTCACCAGCCCGTCCTCTGTTTGCACCCGCCACGCCCCAGTGGGCCTAGTTCCTGGGGCTGCCGTCCGGGCTGGACGCCCTGCGCTCTCCGGGACAGGCCGGGTCTCCCCATCTCTCCTCACGTGCTCCCCGGGCCCGACTGTAGGGGACCGGCTTGTCCTGGTCTGGCGAACGTGACTCGGCTTTGTGTGGAAACCCTACAGAAGCGAGGTGGAGGGCAGAAGACCCTCAAACCGGGTTTTCCCCTGGGAACCAGGCCTAGGAAACGCACACGGACTGGGACGGCTCGCCCTGGCGCAAACCCCCTCACCCTGGTCTGAAGCAGGAGGTGGGTGTCGTCGTCCTCAAGGCGACTTCCGAAGCCTGTGTGAACTTTCCCACAGACGGAGCTGGTCAGCTCGCCGCCTTTCCGCTCGGCACGAGCCCCTTGTCTTTCCTCGATTGTATCTAGGACGCAGACGACGATATTCTATGTAACCGATCATGAATCCTTCTCTGATGTACGACCCGAGAAAACTACAGAAGCCTGTCTGGGCGAGGGTCGGGCGCTCTCCCCTTGGGACAGTGGCCGCCCGTCCCCTCTTCCCCAAGGACTGCTGTCGCCTGTGCCTTTGTTCTCGTCCTCAGTCACAACGGGCTGACTCTGCGGGCCGGAGCCCGCCACGCCTGACCTCGGCCCTGCGGGGGCCCAGGTTTCCCGCCCCGGCAGCAGGTCACCGTCACCAATAGGCTGGGGGGCAGGCCACTGCCTCACCGCCCACATGCTGCTTCCCGTTCTCGTCAATGTTCGAGGCAACTCAGCGTTCCCTCGATCCCGCGTGAGGTGGAGCCGCCCGCCCCGCCCACATCTGTGCCCTTTCTAATCTTGCGCCCCTCCCCTCGGGGTCCCCAGGCAGTGGCCCTCCTCAGGCGCCTTGGCCCAGGCAGCCCCTGGAGACGGGGGAGCTCGCTGCTCCACACCCTCCCCACACCCCGCGAGTCCGAGACAGGCACAGGGCACCCAGGACGTGCCGGAAGGCCCAGGAGGTACACACACCGGCCTCAGGGGTGGACCCGCCCTGCACTTCCGACTCTCTGACCCCGGACCAGCACCAGGCGAGAGGTGTGAGGACACAGTCTCAGGCTAGGGGGTTCTGGAGGGGCCGCAGGAGGTCACCCCCTGCGCCCCAAACCCTGCAGCTGACACAGCACCGTGGGCCCCGGGGCCCCGGAGTCTCTGATGGACCCAGGCTAAGACCCTCCCGCAAGCCCACCGCCATGCCAGTGGTCAGGACCCCCGGTGGGCCCCCCATCACCACCCCGGGGAGACTCAGGCCCTGCCCGGTGGCTCAGCCCTCCCTGCAGGCCCAGCTGGGTGGGGGCTTCCAGAAAGCAGGGGGTACTAACCAGCTGTCTCCAAAACTCCGGACCGCGGAGAGTCCCCCGGGCTGGCCAGCAGCTGTGGGATGAAGTTGTCTCGTTGTGACACTGCAACCTGTCACCTCCCCGGGAGAGACAACAGGAAACGGGCCCAGGCCCACTTCCCCTCATCGCACGACACCAGCCAGAGATGGAGCAGAAGCCTCTTCTGAGTTCCCTCAAGACCTAACCAGCCGGCTGGGCTGGACGCAGAGCCAGCACACACGGGCTGCCGGCGCCTGGGTCCCCACAGACCTTCCAGGCAGGACACGGGGGGGCGGGATGCCTGCGGGGGGCACCCGGCTCCTGACCCGACGCCTCCATGAAGCTGCACCCTCCCAGCAACCCCGTGGGCACTGGGAAGAGCCATAGCCCTCACCGGCCACAGTGGCCCCAGTGCAGCTCCTGACACCCACGGCCCCAAACTCAGTGTAGGCCCCGCCCCCATTAGGCCCGGCCATGCACACGATGCCCTGCCCCCGCTCTCATCCTGGGGTCCTCCTGGAGGAAAAGGGTGCCGCACAGCAGCCTGGGCACTGCCTGGCCCGGCAGAGGCGACCCCCGCTGGACCCCGGGGCCTCTGTGGGTGGGACTCCTGGAAGCCGCCTCCCCCTCGGAGGGGCTGCCCACCCAGGCCGGCTCTCAGACACCCACTGAAACAGCCTGCATCCCAACACACAGCCTGGGCTTCTCGAAAACGCTGCGGCTGCCAGAATCCCGCCGCCCCACGGGCTGGTTCCGGGTTTCGAGGTGAGACAGGGCAGTGTGGGCCCCTTTCCTGAGTCAGCTCCAAAGGCCTGGCTATCTCAGCCCCCCAGGCAGGGCCAGGCTGCCTCCACTTCTGGGGACTCTGTTCCCAGCACATGAGGAGCACCTGAGGTGGCCGCACCTCTGGTGTCCTGGGCCGGGGGCCCAGACACACCCCCACCCTTGGCTGTCCTGCAGACATAGGCCCGTCACGGCCTCCTGGGTCCCTGGAGCACAGGCAGGTCTGAGCACGGGCCCCCCAGCCTTCCGGGAGGCCAGCTAGGGGGCTGTGGTGTCCACGGGCCACTGCCCAAGGGTGATTGATGCCCACCTCCCAGGGGCTCAGGCCCAGGACAGCCCTTCCCGATGAGCAGGTGGAGCTGAGGCTCTCGGTGCCCGAAGCCCACGTCACCGTCGCTCCACCAGCCTCCAGAGGCCCAGGGTCCAGGGCCGGGTGGGCCAGGCACCCCTTGGGACACTATTGGTTCATGCTGGGGCCTGCTCCCTTCCGCCCCCCACTCAGTGGGGTCCTGCACCCGAGTGGGTGCGTCCTGGTGGGAAGCACTCCCCTCGGTGCCCTGCTGGTTGTGTGATGTCAGCCCAGGCTGCCCCTCGGTTCCCCAACGGGGTCTAGGGCCGAGAGCTAGGGGGTGAGCTGGGGTGGCAGCTGTGCCCCACCCCAGGGCCCACATGGCCCCTGCCTGAGCAGGAGGGGTGCGTTCGGAGGGGTTTGGAGCCAGAGAGGGCTAAGGGGCCGTAGAGCAGCGGGATGTGGTCACCTGGGCAGGGGTCTGGGCGCTTCTCCTAAGGGCAGAGTGTGTTCAACTAGGGGAGGGCGTCTGCAGCCTCCTGTGATGACACCCCCTGCGCCCCCTGAAGAAGAGGGCCATGTGCGTCCCTAGCGCTCAAGTCCTGCTGGGCAGGTGCCCCTGAACCTGCAAGGGCCTCCTCAGGCACCCTGTGTGCGGTTCCGTCCTCGTCATATGGCGAGAGGGAAAAGTATTCACGGCGCACGGATCCAAGCGGCAGAAGGCACAGGGCGGTGGGCGTGGTGTCCTGCCCCCGCCCAGGTCCAGCACCACGTGACCACCTTGGTCTGGGTTTTCAGCGTTTCACGAGGAAATGCAGCAGAGCGTGAACCCTGTGGAGCCGCCGCCTGGATTCAGCAAACACACGTTCCAAGACGCGCGACCTCCGAAAGCAGCTGTTTCCAAGTCCAATGCACACCCACGGCCTCCCCGCCAGAGCCGAGCGCGCCCAGCCCTCCTGGCCTCTCACCGGAGTGGGGACGCCTCAGCTTCCCTGCCGCCCCGCAGGGTTCGCCGCCTGGCGAGGCCAGGGCACCACCAAGGTGCCTGCTGGCTGCAGGTACCCCCCCCCCGACGCAGCGCCCCCTTCCTGCAGCCCCTCACACTGGCCGGACTTCGCGTCCACTGTCCTACATCCTGGGTTTGGCTTGACTGGGGCCTCACGGTGCCACTGACTGCGTCTGTCTCGCCCACGGCTCCTGTATCTGGAAGTGGGTCCTAAAGCCCTGAGGGGAAGTGACTCTGGTGACGGTCCCGTGGCCAGGTGACAACAGGAAATGACCGGCAGGTGAGGTGCACGAGGACATCACTCCTGCCCTTGGCCACCTACCTGCCTGGGAGCTGCACCGTCACTTTCCGTCTCACCATGTCACTGTGCCATCTGTGGCCACGCAGTGGTTCCACATTCCTCGTGGACCGGCAGGCGGGCTGGCATGAAACAGTGTCCCCATCACCAGGGACACTGGTGGTGCGTCCTCCAGCCGCAGCTGAGGAGTTGGACTCTCTCAGTATCATTCGGGACTCAGAGACCTTTTTACTGCGGCAAATTTCACAAAACACAAAATTTCCCATTTCACCCACCGTTACATGTGCAGCTCAGAGGCCTCCGGCGCACTCACAGTGCCGTGCAGACCCCCCCAACCGCAGGTCCACTCAGCTCCCCACTGGAACTTCCGTCCACACCATACGCAGACCCCACCGGACACCGCCATTCCTCCCTGCCCCGACGGCTCCGACCCCTGGAGGGACGCCAAGTCAGTGGAGTCAGGGTTTGTCCCCCTGTGTCTGCCTCCTTCACTGGGCGTGGTGGCTGCACGGTCCACCCCCGTCAGAGCCGGGGTCAGGACAGCAGAGACACAGTCCTTTGCGGGGAGGGGCTGCCTCTCGCTTACCCGTCATCCGAGGCCACGACCTTCCAGTGGCTGTGGACGCGCACGGCTGCGTGGACTCGCGGGCTCCTGCGGTTTCGACGTGGTTCTGTCAACCACAGATGTAATTCTAGAGGACAGTGGTCCCACACTTCACACACCACCTCTTCACACCTGTCGCCGTGAGCATGTCTGCAGCGCCCAGTGTCACCCTCGGGCCTTGGTGGTGCTGCTGGCTCAGGGCCCAGGCTGGGGAGGCAGGGGACTCCCGGGGGTTTCCCCCGGACTCAGCCGCACTCAGAAGAGCAGGACTTCCCCGGATTCAGGCAGCAAAGGGGCTTTTGGGGCCATTCTTGAGAGAGCCATCCTGAGGGCTGAGGCTGGGGGCAGGAGTGGGGCTTTTGAGAAGTGTCACAGAGCTGGGTGACTCTGGAGCCAGCCTGTAATCCGAAGCGGGGCGCCCGAGTGCAACCCAGGAGTCGGGGCCTCAGTGAAGTGGTGGCGTGTCCCGGTTTGGGCACAGGCAGACGGCCTGTCACCTCTGAAGCCCCTGATGACCCTGCCAAACTCAGGGGCTTTTCTCCCCCTTGGGCTGGCCGGACAACGTCCACAGCCTCGGGAAGCCCGTGCCTTCTCAGGGTCCAGAATGGCTGCTTGAGCTCCAGCCTTCCCACCTTCATTCCAGGGGTCAGGAAGCAAGGATGCTGAGAACAGTGGGCCCTCCCTGTTAGGGGATGCCCCAGAATGCACCCTGTTCAGGACTCAGGAAGGAGCCAGGCAGGGCCAGCTTCTTTCTAGGACAGAAGGGGCCATCAGGCCACAGGAAGAGGCCCCGACTTGCTCAGCAGCTGCTTTAGGAAGCACCTGCTGTGTGCCGCCCCCCCAGAGCAGGGTCAGTATTCCCCCCACCCCCAGGGAAGGCAGCCCCGGCCTCCCTCAGCCCCGCCGCTCACCCAGGCCTCAGTCCCCCGACCCCCAGCTCCCCCCAGGAGCGTGGCACCCTCCGAGGCTTTAGGTGTTGTGTGTTTGGGCGCATAAGGTCCCAAAGACCAGGGCCACGCCAGACCTCAACCAGAGGGACAGCAGAGGTGCACTCCTGTCCCCAGGCTACCCTGGAAAGCTCTGTCCACCCCACGAGAGCTAAGAGAAAAAGGGGGCCTCCACTTGGAGCCTCCGGACCGGGGGCGGAGCTGGTGTCTGAGCCGCAGAGGTTCCAGCAGGTCCCCAGTCCTCCCGATGTCAGAGGTCAGCAGCAGACAGGAGATGAGAGCCCACCCTCCCACTCCCAAGCCACCCCCACACCCCCGCAGCCCCGCCCAGCCCTGGACCCGGCAGTGTTCCCCCACCAGGGTGACTTCGTCCCCAGGGGACATTTTGCATTTTTGGAGGCACTTTTCAGGTTTCATCCAGTGGGGAAGTTGAGGGTGATGCTGAACTTCCCACAATGCACAGGACAGCCCCTCCCCAACCACAAAGAATCATTGGCCATGAACACCGCTGTCACCATGCCATGCCAGGTAGGGAGGCCCGATGCCCCGGGGGGCCCCTCTGGGGTCTGCTGTCGAGCCCCACAGGGGGTGGACCGGGGACACGGCACCTGCTCCAGCGGGGAAGGGACACAGCCTCCGACCTCCCCCCACTGCTCCCTGCCCTAGGGAAGCCCCTGATGGCCAGCCAGCAGCCCAGGCCGGGGCAGCCTGACTGTGACCCTGTGCCCTCCCCAACCTGGATCCCACTGCTGTTTCAGGGGAGGGCCTGTCAGGGGTACTGCCCTGGGGCTCCCCAGCCCGACCCTCCATGACGCCTCCCCAGGCACAAGACAGCCAGCCCCCACGTGGTGAAACATCGGTCTAGACCATATTCACACCTCCGCTGCTCACACCAGAGTGACTGGTTTCCCCTCTGCAGGGGAACCTGCCACAGCCTGGGCTCTCTGTGTCCTGGGACCCCTTCAACCGAGCAGCAGCCACAGCCCTGGGCCGTGCACCGCCTGGGCAGGTTCTGGGGGTGGGGGTCTCACCCCCATCTGCTGATGCAGGGGGCCCTCCCATCAGCAGGCACAGAGCGAGGGCCCTTGCGGCCACCACGGGCATGGGGCCATGACCCTGGAGTGGGGTCAGAGCAGTGCAGCAGGACCCAGGGCCCAAGCGGGGTCAGCTGGGGCCCCAAGGGGCTTCCTGGGCAGAGGGGTCAGCAGAGGCAGCAAGCGTGAGACGGTGGGAGGGTGGCCCAGAGTCCCACAGCAGGAGGGGGCAGCCTGTCTCCCAGGCTGGCAGCGTCACACTGCCCTGCCAGGTGTCAGGATCAGAGGTCAGAGGCCAGAGGTGGGGGGAGGAGGGAGGTTGCGTCAGTGTCCAGGGCTAGAGCCACAAGCCAGGTGGCGGTTCAGGGGTTTCAACCCCAAGGAGACTGTGGGAAAGGGGGCAGCAGCGGATCTGGACACTGCCAAGCAGAAGGTCAGGCCCAGCGGTGTGAAGGGGCATGGAGGGTGTGGAAGGGTGCCCAGAGAAGACTCTGGTGTTGCCAAGGCCGCAGCAGCCGGGCAAGGCCGGCGTTGCCCAGCCACCTGACCACAGTGAGGTGAGGCAGGCCAGAGGGCAGGTGGGGGTGCAGCCAACCAAACGAGAGGCTCAGGGTACAGAAACGGGAGTTGGGGGACAGCCCAGGCTGGATGTGTGGGCAGAGGGGAGGGGCGCATTGCGTCCCAGTGGGTGTGTTTCTGGCACCATGGTGGATGTGTGTGCACATGCGTGTAAAGCCACTTCTACCACTTGGTCTGTTGGTCTCACACCTCACAGAAAATTGGGGTCACAGCAGAAGAGCTGCATCCACTTCCTGCCCCTCACCTGCAGGTTCCACACCCGCCGCCTGTCACCTGAACCGCAGGGCTTCCTTCCTGGGGTGAGAGTAAGAGCCATACCCACCTGGAGCAGGCTGCCCACAACCCCACCCCGGCCAGCCCCCATCAGCCTCCTCACCCACCTGTTGCTCATCTTCACACATTCACATACATACACACACATGTGCACAGACCGCCGTGGGCACGCTTGCACACAGGCCAGGCTGGCACGGGCTCCGGCTCCGGGCCGGCCAGCAGGCAGGGGGCAGCGCGCAGGACTGCCAGGCCACCGTCCTGCCGGGGGCCAGGGTGCAGGCAGGTCCCCAGGTGGCTGAGCTGGGGCGTCAGTGTGCAGCCACCCCCAGCCTGGCTTCTTCCTTCACACACACGACCTGCCTCTCTGGGCCTGACTCCGCCCCTCGGTCCTGTCTCCCTGGGTCTGCCGCCGGGCTGGGAGTTGGGGATAGGGAGGCTCCGCGTGCATGCAGGGTGGACCCTCTCTTCCTGCGAGACGCTGGATCGGGACGCTGAGGACTTTGCCCAGAGTCTGTGTCCCGCCCTCACGAGTGGGCTCTGCCAGGCTGACTGGCGTCGTCTGCAGTTCGACAGATTCGAGGTTTCCACTGGGCACGTCTCTCTCCTGGGGTGAATCAGTTCCCAAGCCTGTCTTCTTCCGGAGGCCACTGAGCATGGAACAGACCCCGCCCCCTGTCCTGTCACTAGCTGTGAGCAGACCCTGCCGACCTCCACGGGTCGCCCTGGCAGCCCTCTGCCGTGCTGACTTCGTTGGCTGGTTCTGACGGGTGCTTCCCTCCAGGGTCTCCTGCCTGCAAGGTCGGCCGTCTGCACACAGAGGCCGTTTTACTGATTCCTTTCCCACCTGCATCTGCCCAGAACGCCCTCTGCATTGCCACAGCCTGACCCTTCGTAGGAAATGAAGCCAAGCCTTGCTCCGTAGAAGAGCGCCCTGTTCCACCACACGCCACGGCTGGCAGCTCTGTGCCAGCCCCAGAGCATGGGGCCCTCCCTGTTTCCCGGTGCTGGCTGTCCAGCCCAGAGGCTCTCCTGGGGACACGATGACAGGGCCATTCTAGAAGGCAAAGCGCATCTGCCACCTTCGGCCTTGGCAGGGCCCTTGACGCCACAGCAGGCTGGGATCAGACCCGCTGTGGTCCCAGGCTCAGCGTGGGGGCTGAGGGCAGTGACCGGGCTTCTGTCCCCAGGCATCCATTCCCAGCTGCAGCCCTAGGTTCTGGCTCAGGCTGGGCGCCGGGCTCCTCTTAGCTCCTGTCGGCCCACTGGGGCCGAGCAGCTCCAGCCGGAGGTGGTCCGGAGAGCAGGTCCTGAGCTCTGGCTACCGCTGGGAGGCCCTGTCCTCCGTCCTTCCAGCCCCAAGTGTCCTCATGGTGAGACTTCTTATTTTTATTTTTAGAGAGAGGGGAAGGAAGGGAGAAAGAGAGGGAGAGAAACATCGGTGTGTGAGAGAAAACCCAACTGGCTGCCTCTCACACACGCCCCAACCGAACACCTGGCCCACAACCCAGGCGTGGGCCCTGACCGGGAATCGAACCGGCAACCTCTCAGTTTGCCGGACAGTGCCAAGCCACTGTGCCACGCGGGTCAGGGCCCCCGCGGCAAGGTGTTCAAACCTCACTGCAATCAATCTCCTTGTCATGAGACCAGCGACGCTCTTTATTTCTTGTGGACAGGTCTATTCCCTAGTAACTTGTGCATTTCATCAGTTCCCTGAAATGTTGACCTCATCGTTTTATTTCTTTTTTGGGGTTGACTTTGGGCACTTAAGCAATGTTTCATTCGCACACAGCACCGTTTGCTGTGCGACTTTCAGCTCTGCGGGCTTTGACGCACGCGCACCGCCGCGTGTGCAGCGCACGGTCGCCATCGGAAACTCCGCGCTCCCGGGCCCCCTGTGCCGCCCCCTGCCCCGCCGCCAGCCGCTCCCGCAGGCCTGCCTCCCGCCCTCTGGCTGCGCCCCTTCCGGAATGTCACGGGGGCGGGGCCTCACAGCCGCTGGATGTGGCGCCTTCGCCACAGAAAATGCGCTGGACACCCAGCGGCGCCGCGCACGTGGACGGCGCCTTCCTTCTGGTGTCCGAGCCGGGCTGCGCCTGGCCGGCCCCAGAGTGTGGGGATCTGCCGCTCTGAGGCCGGCGTACAGGTTTTCCGCATGGACCTCCGCGTTTCGTTCCCGCGAGGAAACAGTGGGGGCGAAGCTCCTGGGTCCCTGCAGCGCTGCCCGGCCGGCCAGCACCCCCACCCGGGTGCGGAGAGCGCGGCCCCTTCGCGGGTGGCTTCTTTCCTGCGGGTTCACTGGGGGCGCAGGGGGGCGCCCCCGTTCGGATCCGCGCGTGCTGGAGGCCCCCGGGGCCTGCCTCCCCCCTTCCGCTCAGCCCCGCCCCGCCTGCGCGCTCCCGGACCCTCTTTCGTGTCGGGGCGCGCGTCCCCGCTCTGCGCAGGCCGGGC